>APFE031074688.1:0-15690 GCA_000404065.3 Pinus taeda
TGGACGCATCGTTGTATCTACCGTACTCCCTATGCTAGGATGACCTCCATTGATCTGGGATCAATGTTACTGATTTGGGACTAGTGGTACGCACTCTGAGACTGACTTCGGGTCAGTGGAGAATGGTATGAGACATTCTCGATACCATTGTGATACTCTGTGATGATCAGAGTGGGATTCGTATGACTGAGAATCCTGTGTTCCACGACCGATCCAAGCATATTGATATCAGGTACCACTTTATCCGGGATATGGTACTGCGAGGCGCCGTAAGGCTCGATCATATAGGAACTGATGAGCAGGTCGCGGATATTCTCACTAAGCCCCTGGGGAAGGTCAAGTTCCTAACCTTCTGTGAGAGTCTTGGTGTCGTGGAAAGACCCTATGATGTGGGTCCTGTTGGACGATGAGCTCTGGGAGCTCTGGGGAGCTTTGGGGATAGCTTCTCGGAGCTATAAGCACTCATAATGCTTCTGCCCCACCCTTGTGATTATTGAGCTGGTTCGCCACTCATTTATCTATGCCCCGTTTGCATCCTACCCATCGAGTTCAGGGCTCATGGGAAGTACCTCTCATTTGGCCAATGAGGTGTGAAAAAGCTAGAGACTATTAGCAAAGACTGATGGACGCATCAGAGATTGCCGTACTCTCTATCTAGGATGGCATGGTCCAACCACTTGATCTGGGATCAAGATTTGTGAGGTCTGGGACCTCTGGACTGATCATGTCAGTCGGGGAATGATGTCTTTGTGACTGACCCACTTCTATTCTGAAATAAAGAAGCCAGCAAAGCAAGTTTCGGCGGGATGACTCACGATGTTGATTGCACTAATAGATGGAGTTCTCCCTAGTTGAGAGGGAGTGTTAAATTTGGACAACTAGGTCCAAACTCCATGTTCTGATGATCAGATTAAGAGGCTAATATTTTTGTTGGATTCCTCTTTCAAAGAGGTGTAAAATCCATATAAAAATAGTCTTAATCCGATGAGCAGAACTTATATTTTGAATTTATTATTCTTAATAAATTATATGTGCAAGGTCAGCCAGTTTAGTAATGTAGGCTCACATGCCCAACAGATGTGTCACACACCCTCATTGATGTATATATATACAGGAAAAGTTGGAGAGAATAAGGATACAATTCAACACACATCTTCCTCTCTCATCTTAGAGAATACGAGCTACCTGGAGGACGAATTCAGCCACACGTGGGAAGGACGAAGAGGACAGATTGTACGGATTTTCTGCTGCTAGGGTTTCTGCTGCTAGGGTTTTGCAGAAAGTTTGTCCAGCGTTGACTTTGGTCAACCCGTGGTCCAATCAAGCTGAAAATTTGTGGGAAGTTCGATTTTTGAAGGCCGTACTACCTGGCACAAAAATCGAGGTCAAAGAGTTGACCATTTTGCTGCTGCGTTGACTTTTAGCTTGCTGCCCCTGCGTTGACTTTTCAGGACAGCGTTGACTTTTGCAGAATTGACTTAGGTTGACTCATCTGTTGGTTGGAGGGTTGTTGTGACACATCTGGGCTGGCTGACCAAAAGAGACTTTGCTGGTTGAAGCATTCTGTTGACCGCCGAAACGAACACACACATTTTTTTCCTGTTTCTGATTTGTCTTCTGTAAGATCTACTTATATGTTCTATCTGCATTTTGCTTAACTACTTGTATGATTGCTGTGTGAAAAGTGAAATTGCTCTTAGCATAGAACATCTACAAACTTTACAGGAATGTATCAATGGATGATTTGGTATATCTAGGGTTCATCGATGGTGCTAGTCAACATACCTAGAATTTGGCTTCCAGAGCTTCGGTGATTTACTTTCCATTCGGTCAATTGTTTGTTTCAAGACGCATATGTATCAACCCTGCTTCAAATAATGTTGTTGAATATACTACTGTGCTTAACTTACAATATGAAGAAATATCTCTTGGTATTGATTCGTTAGTAGTATACTTAGATTCACAATAGGTATTTTCTCAGTTAAACAACATCTATGTCAGAGATCCTTATTTATATCACCAATTTCTGAGAGTGAGTTTATTACAAAGATCATTTAATTTTATCACATTTATTGATACTCCACAATCAGAAAACTCATTTGTTGATTCCATAGCTAATCAAGCATTAGATTGGCATCATGCCTATCAAAATATAGACATCTCTAATCTTTATGTATGGGTCCAACCCTAGATGTGCATCTCAAAAGAAGACGATGGTAGTAGTTGCCCGTCGAAACAGTCACACCCAATCTCATGGTACTCCAACCATGCATCTCTACATAGCCTTTGGTAGATCCTTTATTGCTGCCATAGGTACTTGGTGAGTCAACCTCTCCAAGTTCCTTTGTACATTATATAGGAGTCTCTCAGTTTTAGCCGCAACACTCTTCGCATCTCTTCCATGATGCCTATGCTTAGGAATACCCTCAAGTCATACGATCCCACATTTGTATCATGATCAAACAATTTTGTGATATTCTTTTGTCTCATTTTAAAGAATTGCAATTCATAATTTTTAAAATCCAAGAAAATCAAATAACTTTAAAAACTTAAAAATTATTTTTACATGTGGCATTCCATGTAGCGTTTGGTGGAAGCACTAGATCTGGATCTAATCTAAAGTCCATACGGCCTGCATAGGGGTAGTCCTCAATGGCAATAACTTGTTGTTCCCACCAAAGGAAAAAATCGTCGTCAAAAGTTGTTCTAGGGTCCTCGCCATCCCCTAATCTCTTCATCAAATTATCCCATCTACCTGTACGTGGATCCCTCAGGCTGCTGATGGTATAGAGCACTTTCGGTTGAAGCCCTTGTAGCCTCTCAAAAAAGAAAGTGCAAAGGATGCTACCATAACAAAAATGTTTGGTATTACTCTTTTATATAGAAGTGAGTTTCTTTTTCAGATTGATTAGGGGGAATGTACACCAATCAAAAACTGTGGTGAGGCAATCAACTACTAGGCTCATTTTAACACGTGATGCTTGGTGCAATGAAGTTGAACCTACTACCCTAAAAATGGTAAAAGGGATAATTTTGAGGGCCATACTCTCCACATTATTTAGTAGGATCTGTGTCCCTACCTTCTACATTATTCCCGAGGAAATATATGTGAATATAATCATCTAATCTGAGGCTTCCTCAGGTCTTCCCTTGCAATTTAACTGGCTCTCCTCTTCGGGAAAGTCTATTGATGAAGTAGATATCTTCTACTTTAATTCGCAAGGGAATTTGATCAATCATAAAAGCATCCTCTTCTGGATCCCAGTAATTCACAAGCATCTCTAGCAACGTGGTGTTGGTTTTCATATTAGGCATTTTGAAAATTTTCAACAATCCACACCCTCTCAATGCATCCAGTGACAGTGGTTCATTCATTACTTCATTGTCTACTACATTATGCTCTCTTTCTTTCCATGTGATAGTCATCCTGCAATTCAAGCATTTTTATCCATTAAAATTCATAATTCAAAATTTTTCACTACACACACGTGGGTTCACTTCATACACAGTTGTGTGTAGGGCTTACTCATATGTGACTTCGATATGCCCAACCCACGTACGATCAAAGAAAAAATCTAAAAACAAGATCCCTAGGGTAAAATTATTGAAAAAATGCTTGAAATGTACATGAATTCATTGAAAGATCAAATTTGAGGAATACCTAGACATTTGGTAACCGTTCAGGTCGAGAAATAGGGTGGATTGTAGTTGTTGATCTTTGGTCTAGAGATCGAAAGCTCCTCTCAATAGTTCAAAACACAAATGAGGTTTGTTGAGCCACAAGGTCTATTTATAACTTGTAATTTGAAAAACTTTTAAAAACCCATGTTTACAAAGTTTATATTTTATTTTTAATAATTTTATAAATTTTTTGACCTTTTGGCTTTGAGTGCTGGGATAGGTTGTATTTTAGGTTAAATTGAAGACTTTGAGATTTTTTCTACCACTTTGATTCCATGATCGTTGACCCGTCATGGCAGGTATTGTTTTCATCACTAGCATATACGTTAGGGAAGATCACTTTTCTGTTGCATTATGTAGTCTAGCCTCCATACTGCGATACATTACCTTAGGGTCGACCCCATTGTGTTATGATTCTTAAAACCATTTTCACTCGCTGACTTATAAACTCATGACATGATGGTAGAGCCTTCCTTTACATGGGCTTCCTAGTTAGATCCTTGCTGACATATGTTGCCCATGCTACAAATATCGAGTAGGCTCATGAGTCCTCTTTAGTCCTGCCATGACATTTTGCGATGAAGCTTCATTATCCTTCTTCTTCATTGTCTTTCTCACTTTATACCCTAGAGGCTCCTGCATGTTGAGTTGTACTGCTGCATTGCATGTTGACTATTTGTAACTTTTGGCCTTAAGCTGACTTCACTTGGACTCATGTATAAGCCACTTTTTGACCATTTATCTTTGCAAAATCAATATTGCGATCACTTAGCCTCTGCAACTTGACACCTTTTTCTCATGGAGATAACATTCCTTTGAGTTTCATTGACCAGTTTTGTCACCTTGCATTGAGCATAGGAATGTTTCCCTCCCGGTAACTAGCGCATCTGTATTTGGACACTCATTCTTTCCACTATACCATAGGTATTCTTTTATTATTTTTCAGGCTTTCCAAATATGAAAAAGACAAAAATATAATATATTCCAAAAAAGAGCAGGAACAGGACTTTACTTCCATAATTGATGGTAGTAAGAGTTATTTTTGTCGCCCTCGAAAAAATGACTCAAAATGAGTCTTTTCTCCATCGAGATTGGCTTTAGTTTGACTTAGTAGAGTGATAACCTTGTTATTAAGTCAGTACTCCTCCGATTGGTTATCTATTCCAATCATATGGAGATTATTTTTATGCCTCCAACATAAAAAATGTATACAAAGTTATCGTATGGTGCCATATAGTCACATTTGAGTCGTGCTTTTGTTCAAGGGAAGTAAACCTAAGTCGACCTTTCTACAGTGTCTCTTGACTCATACTTAGTTGCCTATACCTATCTGTCAGAGTTATGTTCATTATCACATAAGATATTTGGTCCTTTGCTCGTGCTAATTTGAGAAGGTCTCCATTAACTTCTTGTTGGTGGGTCTGCTCTTATCGACTTTGAGACATTGCTCTGAGAGTAGGCCTAGAGTGCACCCTCGCCCTATTACCATCATTGATAGGTGACCTTGTGCTCAACATCGATCAGTATTATGGGTCTTTGACTGAGTGGTTTCCCTTGTGTTTGATGTCAGCTTACATTATCACACATTGGGATTTGTGTAGTACCTTGGTTTCCATTAGACCCTATTGGTGGATTCCTCGCCTCTGTGTCAGCTTTCATTATTGGTTGGATAAGAGGGTTTATGTCATGCGCTAGCCACATCTTGTGTATGCCAAAAACGTGCTTCGATATGGTTACTTCATACTTCTTTATTTGATTCCTTCCACATTATTGACTTACAGGTTACACTCGCGCTGGATTGATGTAGGATGCCTTAATGCCTGCCTTCCAACAGATTTTTTTCCATCAAATCCAACTCATTGCTCTAGGAATAAGATCTAGAGTCCTTTTTCAATACCTTAGGGTTCGTAGTCATTAATGGCAGACTCCTTCGCTATCGAAAGTGACAATACATCAATGTCTCCTAATTGATATATTCTCTCAAGTGTTCAACTTCAACTCATTTTTTCGCACTTGTTAGATTGTACTAGGGTACCTTGACTCTCATCATCATTATCAGTGAGTTGTCTCGCATTCGTTAACGGTATACATCAATGACCGGTAATCAAATGATTTCTCACACGGTCGACTTCAGCTCATTTGTTCCCATAGTGTAGAAATGTACCATGGCGGTCGGTGAAGACTTCGAGTTGCATCAGCATTTCATGGTTCACATGTTAGTCCCTCAAGTTTACTGCCAGTGACACCATCCACCTTATATGTTGCAGTTCATCACAACAACGTCTTATATGTTGGCACCTGAGTTGCATGCAGTACCATTATTCCAATTTTTAACTTGGTACTTTTGAGGATCAGTTATGTGACTTTAGTGATCAGATATCTACTTCAACATCATTGATCAGTTCTTCTATATGTGATATTGTGACATGGCCTTGATATGTACTTTTGTGGCTATGATTAGATGATCCACTATATATTTCTTAGTTTCCTTTGTACTTGTATACATATTGGATCCACTCTACACTTGATATGCAAACATGCTTTACTATCTCTAAGCATGGGTATGCCTACCTCAAACATAAGCTTTATTTCTGATCTCTTCCACTCGTTTGGTAGGTTGGAATCTGGTGATCTGCTCCTAAGTCCTCACATGATTCTTTCTATACACTTAATACATTTCAAGTATCATGTACCCCTTATGACCTTATATATTAGAGGGCATCTGTTATAGCATCATTTATTTCCTTTGTATACTTGATGCTTTTAGTCATGGTCCTGGGCAACCCTTTCCCTTAAGACGTGGTCCAATTATTAAAAAACATTATTTTAAATTCCATACATGACTTTTCCCTTCAAAAAACATGTACACATGTGGGTTTAGCTATACCCAACCCGCGTATATGATTTAAAATATGAAAAAAATATAAAATCCCTATTTTTTGGGTGGGGTTTACGGGTTACACAGAAAGCCTACATACAGGAGCGTGTGGCCTAACTGTATCCCAGCTTAAAAAATTGTTTTGAGGTGATATAAATACACCTCATGGGGAAGGCCTAAAGGGAGAAAAAGATAGGACATTGACATTATATCCAACTTGTCCCTGATCAAGTCTAATTTATCCATGTGCCTCTTACACTCCCAGCTATAGGGAACCCATGTTTCCTCATTGTGATGTCAATCTCCTTTATATGGCATCCATGTGTATGCATTTGAAAGAGGATTACTGAGGCTTGGGTTGGATGGATTCAGAGGAAGCTTTCACTTGGAGCTATGGACGAATTAGGTTGTATTCTTCCATATTATTTTGCAGTCGCCAATAAAGAAGTTATGCCATGTTCCCGATGTTATGATATTAATGCTTTAATTCATGTTTTAATCTAACTCATGTATGCTTTCATGTTTTATACTTATATGCTTATATGATCTAACATCTATATCATGAACATGGTTTGAACTGCTACTGGTATATGTGATTTTTTTGAATGAGTTGTAGGTTTTGAAGCATTAGAGGTAGCAAAGGGTATGGATCCTATGGAAATGACCTTAAATGTAGGACCTTCGGGTAATACTACTTCTTCCTACTTTAGTAGTTTAAGTATTTAGGCTTCTTGTTTGTTGTCTTCTTGTTGATGTATGCCCTCTGCTCTATTGGGGTGCTCAACCCATACACTAGGGTGTATTATTCCCATAACAATAGATTTTAATTTTCAATAACCTTTTCTTATAAGTTTTTTGGGAAGGAAAGGAAGTAGAATTAAGGGGTATCGCAGGGAAACCATAGAAGATAATAATCTCTAATAGTAGGATGAAGCTTCTGAAGAAATAACAACGGGGCATAATTGCACAATTATGTTCACTAGAGGTTCCCACATCGAAATCATCTATTTCTCCATATCTCCAAAAATTATTGGAAAATCATTCTAAGGTATTTGAGACTCCCAAAGACCTCCCACCTATTCGTAATCATGACCATGCTATTCATTTGATTCCAGGAAGTGTTCCTCCAAACATCAGGCCGTACAAATATCCCTATGCCCAAAAGAGTGAAATTGAATGTATGGTTACATAAATGCTAGAGGTTTTTATAATTCAACCTAGTCAAATTTATTTCTTTGCTTCAGTAGTATTTGTGCACAAGAAGGATGGATCATGGCACATGTGTCTAGATTATAGGGAGCTCAACAAGCTCACTATTAAAAATAAACTCCCCATTCGAGTCATTGATGAATTACATGGAGAAATTTAGTTCACCAATTTGGATCCTCATTCAGGATATCATAAAATCATAATGAAGACTAAAGACATTTCAAAAACAGCATTTAAAACTCATGAGGGTCATTATGAATTCTTGGTCATGCCTTTTGACCTTACCAATGCACCTTCAACATTTCAAGGTTTGATTAATTCCATTTTCAAACCCTTCCTTAGAAAATTTGTGTTAGTATTTTTTGATGATATATTAATCTACAACAAGTCTTGTAAGGATCATGTTCAACATGTTGACAGAGTGCTCAAACTATTGGTGGAAAAACAATTATACGCAAAAAACCTCCAAATGTTTCTTTGGAGTATAGGAGGTGGAACGTCTGGGTCATATTGGATCTCATGAAGGTGTTAACGTAGACCCTAGCAAAATTAAAGCCATTAAGGATTGGAAAATTTCCACATCCATAAAGCATTTGCGAGGATTTCTCAGGTTGATAGGGTATTATCGCAAGTTTGTTAAGAATTATGGGAGAATAGTAGCACCTCTAACAACATTACTGAAGAAAGATGCATTTTCTTAAACTCTAGAAGCAATGATGGCATTTGAAAATCTTCAAGAGGCAATGTGCTAATCAACAGTATTAGCTATGCCAGACTTCACAAAAATATTTATTGTGGAATGTGATGCCTTAGGAAATGGAATTGGTGGTGTTTTAATGCAAGAAGGAAGACCCATTGCTTTTGAAAGTCGTCCAATCAAATTAAATTTAAGAAATGGTGACCTTACCTACTAGGAAGACACTTCAAGGTAAAAATGGATCATGATAGTCTTAAATACTTTTTAGAACAAACTTTATCTTCATAATAAAAACAAAAAATGGGTCACAAAGATGTTGGGTTATGACTTTGAAATCATCTACAAAAAAGGGAAGAAAAATGTTGTTGCAGATGCACTCTCAAGAAAGGATGAAGATGTGGAAGCATTTATTTGTGCCATTTCTATTATCCAACTAGATTGGATAAACAAAGCAAGGGATGAATGGAAGAATAACCAAGAAGTGTGGGAACTCATTCAAAAGTTGCAACAAGATCCCAGTACATATGGCACTTTTAGCTGGAAAAATGATTCTTTTTGGTACAAATATCACTTATACCTATGTAAGAATTCCCAACTCAAACAAAATATTCTTCTAGAATTTCACACCTCTCCCTTAGGAGGGCACTCATAATTTTTAAGAACTTACCACAGGGTTAAGAAGGAATTTTTTTGGGATGGCCTTAAATCTGATATTCAAAAGTTTGTGGCAAAATGTTTGGTTTGCCAACAAAATAGAGTTGAAACAATTAAGACCCAAGGTCTGTTACAACCTTTATCCATTCCAAGTCAATGTTGGGAGGAGGTTTCAATTGATTTTATCATAGGTCTACCCAAGTCCGAAGGAAAGAGTGCCATCTTGGTGGTAATTGATAGACTTACCAAGTATGCACACTTTTTGTGCATTATCTCATCCATTTAAAGCCAATACAATTTCTACTGCATTTATGGAAACAATACAAAAGCTACATAGAAACCGAAATATTGTTGTAAGCGATAGAGATCCCATTTTCGCTAGAAATGTTTTGACGAAATTATTTTCTTGCCTGGGTACTCAGTTAGCTCATAGCTCATCTTATCATCCTCAATCTGATGGGAAAACTGAGATAGTGAACAAATGTTTGGAAGGATATCTTCGTTTCTTTGTAACTAATAAATAAACACACAAGGTCAAGTGGTTTCCTCTGGCTAAATGGTGGTATAACACTTCCTTCCATACTGCGACAAAAATGACCCCATTTATGGCACTTTATGGATATTATCCACTGTCCATGACATCATCTTTAAGAGAAAAGTCTAAGGTTCAAGTAGTGGAAGATCACATCAAGCATCAACGACAAGTTCTTCAGTGCTTAAAGGATAACCTCACTTTGGTGCAGAATAGAATGAAACAAATTGGAGCTTCTTACATCTTCCCGAGTGCATCTAGTTTTCCATTTTTCATGCTTAAAGAAGGTTATAGATGACAAGCTCCCAGTTCAAACAATATTTCCAGAACTTGATGAGGAAGGGAAAATCATATTAGAAACTAAAGCAATGACAAAAGAAAGTATTCAACAGCTACAAAATCGATCAATTTTAGAGTATCTCATCAAGTAGAATAACTTTCTCGCTGAAGATTCCACATGGGAGGATGAAAATTTTATATAGAAGCATCCAGAACTACTCAAGCGTTGAAGACAACACTTTTTTGAAGGATAAGCGCATGTTAGGTCCTTATAATACTAGTGTATTCCCCCATTATTATTGTCATTGTAGCTCTTATTGTTATTTTTGTGTCCCTGTTGTCCCCATATTGTGATTATTGTGCCCCATAAAAGCCCACTATTGTTATTGTTGTGCCCTTAGATTATTATTGTTATGTCAGCTCTGATTATATTGTGACCCCTTAGACTCCTATATATAGAAAGGAGGTTTTGTCATTTGAATCCTCCAAGCATTGTTCATTTTTGTAATGTAAAGGAGGTTTCCCCCTCGATGAGGCTAATTTTGAAGTTGTTGATCTATCTCTTCTTCTATTTTGTGAGTTGGTTGCATAACATTCATAGGGAGAAAAAACACAAAAGCCAAATCTCAAGAAGGGAGCACCAAGAAAGAGGATGGCCATAGCAATAATGAATTTTTTATTATTGTTGTATAATGGAGTTAAATTATTTATTACATGTAAATGGGCATACTGCTATAGGACCTAGTAAGGCATGTCTACCCCTAGAAAATTATCGATGAATTTTGGAGTTAGACATATGTGATAGGCACATGAAAAATTATATCTTGGATATAAAATTTGTGGGGGTAGGGCTCAAAGGTGAGCGGGTTGACTGACTTGGTTAGTTTGGTCATATTTTGTCAAGGAAAACCCCAAGCGAAGTTTTAAGTTGGGATTTTTAGGTAAAACTTGACTCTATAACTGAGTCAAAGTTACTCAATCAACAACGGTGGTTTTGATGGGACATGGTTTTGGGTTCCCATGGTTTTAAGGAATCCTTCGAAAGGAATAGGAAAACTTCATTATAATGGGCCACGGGAGGTGAGCGGTGAAGACTCACTTGGATGGGTTTTGGACAAGGACAATAATATAATTTTGTTAGTTTTTTTCCCTAGATTGGGGTTATGCACGATAAAACATTGTGTTTATTGTTTTTAATTTGTTGTTGGTTGCTTTTACATTTCCGACACATAATTTAATTTTCTCTCTAGTAATTCTAACACTACTTGTGATGGTTTAAAGCCTAATTAATTTTAATATAGGATTGAAGCAAGTTTGTTCCTAATCCCTCCTTAATGGGGGTTACCACTGTGACATTAATGTGGATGCCAGATGATGGGCTTCATTTCTAAGCAATAACTCCCTCCAATGTGCCACCCAACATGTAGCAACATTTAATCAAGTCTTGGATGAGACTCTTGCCAATCTGCATGGATTGCGTTCATGTGGAAATGAACTATAGATCTTTCAAGGTGCTTTGCACTTGTACCTCCAAGCTAGTTGTTATGGTTTCCTTTTTCATTTTGGAAACCATCTCCCGGTTGCTGACTTTAGCCTACAATTCCTCCCTACTTTGGTCCTCAATTCTAGCCCTTCTCCCTCCCTGATCTAAATTGAATGTTGGAAAATAACACATAAAAATGATATCACAATCTTGCTTGAAATTATATTGTCAATTTTTAGTAAAAAGAATTATTTCAATTATAAATTAAACTAAACTTTAATTACAATTATAAATAAAAATAAAAATAATTATCCTAAATGGTTATCAAATATCATAAATAAATATTAATGATAAAATAAAGTAAGCATGGACTTACTTTAATTTCCATTTACTTTCATTCAATAAACAATGTGCAAAAACAATCAACCACTAAGTGACTAAAATAACTATGATATAGTGATTAATATTTAGCCTTTCCAATATATATAATTATGATATAGTGATTAATATTTAGCCTTTCCAATATACGTTTGGAGGAAAACCGTTAGAATAAAATTACTTAGATATTCAAACGGAATCCGTTAGAACCATCGAGGCCGACTTTGAATAACGATTTGAAATAAGCTGAGAGATGAGAATGAGATGATGTACAGTGGAATGACATGGACGTGGAGAGTCGATACCATTGACCTAACCCAACCTTTCTACGGCAGCGAAGGACCGCCATCTTCCCTAGCGCCCTTTCCTTCACCTGCTCCATGTCCTGCAAATTTCTCGACCAATCACAAATATTAGCAACATATATATGGCAAAGGCGTGTAGATACCTCTCTCTAATGGAGCCAGAATGCAAGTGTGTCGAAATTGTAATTTCAACTGCCGCTACAGTTGAACAGTGGCGTGCAGTTAATTCCGGGAAAGCAGGCAGTTTTTCCCCGCACCACCTTTCACCTGGAGTGGTATTCCCTGGAGGGGCTCCGATCACATTGGCTGATCGACACATGGCCACAACACTGTTTCAAAACCACCATTTCCCTAGCAGGTAAAGTTCGTTCGATTGGGAGCTCCGAGGGATTGCAGTCAACCGTCCGTTTAGATCAACGGTGATGGCAGCAGGGTACATGGTTCTTGGTTATCAGGCTGACCACCGTGCCATTGACATGAAGTTTTGTTTTGACAGTCTGTTCTCCACGGGAAGTAATTAATTGAATTTACTGCATTAGTAGATTGTCGGTAAATGTGGGTAAGATTTTTAATGTTAATGTTTTTTTTTTCACACGGAAGTATGGGCACATAAAAAAACATAGTGTTATTTTTTTTTGGGTTATGTTGTTTATTGTATATGTGGAAAAAAAAGGAACGCAGAAGTGTGAAGTAGTTTGAGAGGCGCAGCAGAGAGAAAAAGTTTTGTTGGGAGACTGAAATGTATTGCAACGAAGTGAAGTGAGTAGTATTGCGAATGTTTTTTTTAAATGTAATGTAATGGAAATGCACCATATATGAGGAATTATGAGGAATTATATTTACAGGTTAAATTTCTTTTTTGGAACTGGTGTAATCTTTCTATTGGATGAAGAAATTTGTAACTGTCAATTTTGATTAATAAATACAGGTTTATTTTGGTGTGTGAAGCTCTCTTCTTCATCTCCAACAAACAAATTTTTGATCCTGTGGCAAAAACAAAACATTTTCCCTGTTCAGAATTTTATTTGAAATTACCAAAAATTTCTATCAAAATAAAGAGTCGAGACAATTGACCTAACCTTCCTACCCATTTTTCCTCGCCCCCCTCAGCAACCCTTCCTTCACCTGCTCCATGTCCTACAAATTTCCCCACCAATCACAAATATTAACCATAAAAAATAGAATGAGAATTTGAAGGCTTGAAGTCCAGTTATATATCTCTAATGAAATGTGAATGGCAATCCAGTTTTCATATATCTTACATGATCTTCCAATTTGATGGTCGCAGTCATTCGAAATCTCAAGTCTGATGGATCGCCTTCGTGGTGTGCTGTGGATGTGGCCATAGAAACAAGAGGGACACTCATTTCTCTCAGACTCTCCACCATCGCAATCATCAAATCAGTCGTATTTGTAGGCCTGTCGACCACCACTACTATATTCCCCATTTCATCAGAAATAGTGCCGCCTCTAATCTTCGATACCTCAACTGTCACCAAGTTGTCACTTCCCTCACTACATGTGAAGTCCGGTTGTTGCAGGGCTGTGCTGGTGGCTGCATGCTCATGAGATTGAGCACGCGGGAGCTTCTTCAATTCTGATTCCAACTGTTTATTCCTCTCTTCAAGTTCTTCCACCCTCGATTTGAGACTGGCTAAATACTTTCTCGCGTACTCCAATATGGAAGCCTTGTCTTTCTGCAAATATATTAACAACAAAATTCATTTTTTTTGTACCTACTTCTAAGAAGAACTGTTTCATATATTTTCAATAGCTATAGAGATTAAATCCCAAGGTCAATGGTTGGCCATAAAACTTCATTTCTTTACAACAAAAAGCTTTATTTTCATGGAACGTACCCTTGCGCAACGAGGGATGACTGAACGCAACGCCTCAAAGCTGTCCTTCAATTTCTCTCTCCTCTTACGCTCAGAAATCTTATGATGAACCTGATGTTGGGTATTTTTGCTTCTGTTTCTATGTTTGTGATGGGAAAATACCAAAACTATACAATATATAACACAGAGGCTATGCTCTGTTTCCTTAGCTCCAAGATCTTTTACGCAGAGAAGTCTTTTTAAAATTAATTACAGAACACAGAGTATTTCACCACCATAAAATGATTTCTATTCATTGAGCAAAAACATTTACATATTCATCCTCTTTCACTCAGAGGGATTCACCAAAACATTTTCACATAAGTTACTCTGCCTCCTATGAAATTTTACACCTCTGTGTGTAAATATTTCATTTACATTCACTGCTGTGTGAAAAACAAACTTACAGAGAGTTACAGATTTACCTTTTCAACTGTGTGAAACAAGTCATGGATTTGAAAACAAAACAACCCACTGGTTTTTCATTCACTTCTTCTCCTGCACTGCTGTGCATTCCTTTTTACTTCTTACATTACCAAGACAAAATTACTCTGCTGCTTGAAAATCACTTTTACATTACAGACCCAAAATATCTATGCACTTCTGTGCATTCCCTGCAATACAAAATTCAATTCTCTGGTTTTTACATTCGCTGCTGCGAAGTTTTCTGTTTTTTTTTACCATGTGCTCATGTTCAAAAAAAAACATTACACATTACACACTAACTTACTATGCCCGCGTTTTTTTCATTACAAAAGGTCAACGCCGTATTAAAAAAATATATCAAAAAAAACAATAAAATAAATTTATGCCCATACTTTTATTTACTCCCCGTATGTGATATTAAAGGACTTTACCAAAAACATGTCAGTCGTTAATCATAAGGTATGGAGTATATTTAATTTTCAACGGGCCCGCGTACTTTGGACAGGTTTAAACTGCACTGTCCTTTCCCGGAGATCAAACGGCGGACAACAGACATGTATAATCGAACGGATATCAGAAGAGGTAAGTTGGGTGCAAGATACCTTCCGACGGATTGTCAGTGCTGATGTCAGGCCAGCATCACTTGCTGGACAGTTGTCAGCTCCAGATTGCATCGGAGCTCGATGCACGGAAACCACTTCACTCTGATGGGTGGTGCAATATGAGACCGGCTGGTTTTGATTTACTGCGTGGTTTTCTGCCCTGTTGACTGCTGACCGCGCGGGGTTGGTGAAATTATAGTTTTAACACTCCCCTTTAATTTCACCTGCTGGGCATTCGGTCATACCCAGACACTTCCTCAAAAATTCAAAGCTTTTCTGATCCAGTGGCTTTGTCAAAATGTCTGCAACCTGTTCTTGTGTCCTGCAATGTTCTAGGACGATTTCTCCATTGTTCACTAATTCTCTGATGTAGTGAAACCTTGTATCAATGTGTTTCGTTCTTTTATGAAACACTGAATTATTTGACAATGCAATCGCTGAGCTATTGTCACAAAAGATCACTGTCGCTTTTGCCTGCTCTTGGCCTAAGCTCCTTAACATCCTTCTCATCCAAACTGCTTGACATGCTGCTGCTGTAGCTGCCACATATTCAGCCTCTGCTGTAGACAATGCTACAATGGACTGCGTCTTAGAAGCCCATGAAATGGCTCCTGAACCCATATTGAAAACATAACCGGAAGTTCTCTTCCGATCATCAACACTTCCAGCCCAATCACTATCTGTGTATC
>APFE031074688.1:17297-136576 GCA_000404065.3 Pinus taeda
TCTTGACTGTATGTCTTAAAACAACTGACTGCTGCAACCAAAAGAACTCCTCCCTTCAGCTTCTTTGTCACCTACAAAAAGCCTAAGCCTGCTCCGATACCACTGTTGGGTATTTTTGCTTCTGTTTCTATGTTTGTGATGGGAAAATACCAAAACTATACAATATATAACACAGAGGCTATGCTCTGTTTCCTTAGCTCCAAGATCTTTTACACAGAGAAGTCTTTTTAAAATTAATTACAGAACACAGAGTATTTCACCACCATAAAATGATTTCTATTCATTGAGCAAAAACATTTACATATTCATCCTCTTTCACTCAGAGGGATTCACCAAAACATTTTCACATAAGTTACTCTGCCTCCTATGAAATTTTACACCTCTGTGTGTAAATATTTCATTTACATTCACTGCTGTGTGAAAAACAAACTTACAGAGAGTTACAGATTTACCTTTTCACCTGTGTGAAACAACTCATGGATTTGAAAACAAAACAACCCACTGGTTTTTCATTCACTTCTTCTCCTGCACTGCTGTGCATTCCTTTTTACTTCTTACATTACCAAGACAAAATTACTCTGCTGCCTGAAAATCACTTTTACATTACAGACCCAAAATATCTATGCACTTCTGTGCATTCCCTGCAATACAAAATTCAATTCTCTGGTTTTTACATTCGCTGCTGCGAAGTTTTCTGTTTTTTTTTACCATGTGCTCATGTTCAAAAAAAAGCATTACACATTACACACTAACTTACTATGCCCGCGTTTTTTTCATTACAAAAGGTCAACGACGTATTAAAAAAATATATCAAAAAAAACAATAAAATAAATTTATGCCCATACTTTTATTTACTCCCCGTATGTGATATTAAAGGACTTTACCAAAAACATGTCAGTCGTTAATCATAAGGTATGGAGTATATTTAATTTTCAACGGGCCCGCGTACTTTGGATAGGTTTAAACTGCACTGTCCTTTCCCGGAGATCAAACGGTGGACAGCAGACATGTTTAATCGAACGGATATCGGAAGAGGTAAGTTGGGTGCTAGATACCTTCCGACGGATTGTCAGTGCTGATGTCAGGCCAGCATCACTTGCTGGACAGTTGTCAGCTCCAGATTGCATCGGAGCTCGATGCACGGAAACCACTTCACTCTGATGGGTGGTGCGATATGAGACCGGCTGGTTTTGATTTACTGCTTGGTTTTCTGCCCTGTTGACTGCTGACCGCGCGGGGTTGGTGAAATTATAGTTTTAACACCTGACTGCTAGAAACCGTAGACAATGAGACTTGTCCCAGTTTTTCTACATGAATATGCCTCAAAATTGCTAGGCATCTCTTCAATTTGTACTGACCCTCAAACATCGGGGGCATAACCAACTTACTTGGCGGTCTCCAAATGTCAAATGCGCTGAGAATGATGTTCCTTGTTGAGGGGGCAACTGGGAAACTGCCGGCCCGACTGGTTTGTGGGAAAAACGGTGGGCCTGGAACCCAAAGTTGCGCTCCAAGGCCACCTGTCAAAAGCCCCGAAGAAGGCCGCAATTGCAACGTTTGCAGGTAAGCATCAAACCCAGTAGGCAGTTCCGAGGCGGACATAGAATGTTGGTGGGTATCCTGCGGTATATTGATTTGATCCCCTGTAAACATGGTGGGACACTGTAGATATGAACTCCCAGGTCTGTCAATAGAGCGCGATAGAAGCAAAGAGCAAGATGAAGTTAATACACTCGTCCCACGCGTGGCCATGGGCAAGGGGATAGAAATATTGGGTGACATGATAGTTACACTCGCCAGGAGGCTTGAAATTCGTAATTTATTCTGCTCATCCGGTTGAACCTGCAAGTGAAACCATGGAATTTAGCATGGAATCAACAGAATGCAAACGAGTGGTGGGAATAATATAGTGTCTCACCAAATTTGTTGTTCCCAGCTCTACTACGCCGTTTCCACAAGGAATGAACACTGCAGTCTAAGAAATAATGAAATCTCAGGATGGGCAGCGAGAAGTACAAACCGATCGAGCATAATTAATTAAGTCGACTTGCCACGTGTCTAAAATGGGGAAGGCAGTGTAAACGCTCACCTGAATGCCGACGGCCTGCATACAAGATTGCAATGAGAGAGACAGAAACAATAAATTCATAGCCATGGGAAGCGTTTTCTATGCGTTAAATATTGCGCCAGAAATAACAATTTGAATGTGGGCTGAAATGGAAAACTAATTATTTTACCTTGTAAAACAGTTCCTGGCTTGCATTAGACCTGAAGCGCAGGAGCTCATTTACCGTTAACCAAACATACGCCGGTTGATTCAATGCCAAACCTGGAACTCTGTATTGGCAAAATTGTATCAAAATTCTGCCAACATTCTATGTACGATGTATTATTGGCAATTTCGATCATGGAATATATAGAGAGACTTTTGAATTTTTACAAATAATTTTAAAAAATAAAATAGATGCATTTTTAAATTAGCTAAATCAAAATCAAATTGGTCTACTCATTAATTTAAGACAGAGATCTTTAATTTCATTTATATATATAACACGCTCTCTGAAATATATACTTCTTTTGCAGAGGGCTCTCAAACTTCAGAAAACCAGAGATAAAACTGATATGTAACCTATTAATTCGCTCACACAGATCCTACATTCTGTGATTATGGATAAAACTTACCCAGCATCCAGAGCAAAGCGACAAAGCTTGTACAAATTGAAAAGGGTGTGGCCTACACTCTGGGACGGGGCCGTCGAGGAACCAGTTTCCATTTCGGGATTAAACCAACCCTCTTTACATGCTAATTCTCTGAAAATTAAACGGAAAGTTAGATACAAAATGTAATATCCTTAATTAGACACAAAGCATAAGAATTGAGAGAAAGAAACTTACTGTGGTGGCTGATCCAAGGACCACAGCACAATATAGGTCCACTGTAAAGGTATTACAATGCGTCTCATTATTTGTTGGAGTGAGTGGTCATCCAAGTAGAAAATGAAGTCCATGATCTCGATAACATAAAAGTTGAAGAGAAGAAAGCCTGTACTGGATCTCGCCGAAGTAGAAATACAGAGCCTGGAAAATTGAGGGAATTAGTTGTGAGTGGAAAGGGTTTAGGAGTTGCCCAGGCACGAGTTGTTGAAGTGTGAACAGGGGAGGGAGGTGACATTTACTGTGATTGTAGAGATGGTAAAAGGGTTAAAAAGTGAATAAGGCACGAACGCGGGAAATATGGTTTTGTGGTGGGGTCTCCCGAAGGTGAAAACGTGTATAGGTATTGGATTGGGGTTTTGAATTTGGATTGAAGGTCGTGGTTGGTGGCACAGGAGTATCAACCTCCCTGACGAGATATCCCATCAACCAAGTGGGAGACAAGACTTTTTGGTGCTCTTTATCTCATTAAAAGACAAAAAGGGACTTTTGTGCCTTGATCCGCGTCTTAGATTTACGATATAATAGCTATTATCTCATTAAAAGACAAAATAGGGCTTTTGTGCCGTGTTTTAATAATTATTAATTTCAGTCCTTGTCATTTTCGAATATTTACTTTCACATATAACTCAACTATCATACATTTTTAACATTGCCAGAATTTTCATTTTATAGGGGATTTTGTATTCAGAGTTGTTGAATAGCCTACATCCATAACATGAGAATACCGAGAGTACACAAAATGATTATCTCTATACCGTGGACTTATACCAACCTGTAAAGTTGCTCTTGTGAAAAGTGTTGTTGATACCTAGGAATATTTTCTACATAAGTTGGATGATTTGAAATTATTGTTAATGAATGTTGAGGGATGACTAACTCACCTCAAGATGCGCTTCCCTTGGAGCCCAACATCAACGCTCTATTGTAAGTATGCAAACAATCTTATTGACTTTGACATTTTATTATCTTAATGATTTATATGTTTGTTTTATTTGTTGTTTTTATGATGTTTATAATTCTAGTTATTCATGTAATTGTTTGTGTAGAGCTTTAATGTGTAGATTCAAAACTACTCATCGAATTTATTAGATCACAAGACTTGAAGCTCCTCTACTCATCTGCGGAAAGAAAATCACAATCGAGAACACAAATCATTAGCATGCATCAAGATTGAACACATATACACATAAATTTATCTAGGGGAAAGCAATTGCTCAAAATCCCTTACTATATGTATTGCATTAATCAAAGAATCTTGATGAATACAATATATTCTGCTCAAGCTTGAGTTCAACCCGCGCTTGTATCTTCTATCCTCTGCCTGAATGACCAACCTTAGCCAATACTTAGCCAAAATTTCGAGCCTCCAAGCCCATATTTCCTTGCGTTGTTTGATGAGGAATTAGTCCCTATTAATTAGGGAAATTTCTCATTGAGAATTGTGCAATTCGTTTAGGCCCTTCTTTGACTGCATGCACCATTTGTACAACTTGGACTAGTTTGCAACTCATAGTACACTACCCTTGAACTCCAATATCAACTGGGTAACTTGAATTCTTTGCATGCATGAGTTAATTTAGGCTGATAAATTAGTAGATTGGATGATTATTCAATGTGGAAAAAGTTACACACCCTTGACTGAACCTCCACTAGTTTTGCTAACAATGAGAACTAGTTATGTTGACAATAACTCAAATTAACTGAAATAGATTGCTCCACGTTCGTAATCAATCATGTAAAAATGAACTCAATTGTTTCCAAATTGAATTTACTGAGTTCACTAAATGACAAGAGTCGTGTCACCTCAGTTAACTACCTCGAAGTATTCTGCTGAAATTGAAATTTGAATTTTCAACACTCCCTCTCAACAAGAAAGGGATTAACATCTACCCAAATCTAGCACCTTTGGAATGTACTACATGCAACACTTTTCTCTGTTGCTACTATTATTGCCACATCTACAATTGAGAAGCATCCAAAAAATAAAACACTAATTGAATCACTTGTGTCTACAACTATCTACTGGAAAAATTGTGTTGTTGTTAACTGTGCTACTGAGCCTCCTGCTCTATTATCAACACTCTTCTGCACTTCTCATCATCTGACTAACATTGATCCTCCAACTATTGACTATTGTGGGTTGTTGTAGCAAGGGTAATGATCCATGAGACAAACACACCTCAATGAACCCTACCCAAATTTCTGCATTCTTGGACTAAGGGTCTATATCACTCCACCTCACTCCTGGAGGTATAGCTACATGTGCTCCCTCTCCCCACTAGACTCGAACTCTCCCCCTACTAGAGGTCTCTAGTTGAGTAGATGTCTCCACTCTACCTCCTGCCTACTTCTCCATTTGTGGCTACACCACAACTTCCTGAGGCTACTTCTGAGACTACATGTTGAGAGTTCTAACATGCTCCCTCTCAGCCACCAAATATGCCTTTCTCCTCAAGGCTTTGCATGCATCTTCTACCTCAAATGCATACAGGTTCTTGACTCAAACTCCGATTTGCTTCACCTGTCTCGTGGCTATATGTCTCAAGAAAGCATTTCCTTTGCTAAATATCACATTGTAGCCACGGTCTTGCAACACAACTATGGAGACAAGATTCTTCTTTAGACCGAGAACAAACATCACATCCTTGAGTATAAGAGGGGAGCCTAACTCCCTCTAAAAGGGGGTAGAACTAATCTTAGTCGCATTGTACCTTTTGTCGTCTTTAAACTCAATGTTTATATGAAACATGGGTTTTGGAGTGAAGGTAAGTTTACTTAATATTAAGTTTTTATTTAATATTTATTTTAATTGTATTATTTAATTTATATTAATTCAATTTGATATTATATTCTAATTCAATTAATTTGTTTTATATTAATTTTTTAATATTTGTTGTATTATTCATATATAATGTTATATTCAATTTTTGTTTAATATTTGTTTAATTTGTAATTATTTTAATAATAATTTAGTATTTTGATCATTAGTTAATTAAGTTTTATTTTTAATTTATTATTTAATTTTTAATTCTTAATTTTTATTTATAGTAATAATAATTGCTAACTATAATTGTAGATATTAATTCAAAATTAAGATTTAATATTTTATTTAATATAATATTGATTTTTTTACAAGTTGCAATGATTATTATGGTGACAAATTTAATGCAGGGCTAACATGAAAATTCAAGGAAACAATTTTTTATTATAAAAACATGAAAGAAGAAGTCATACAGCAAGGGAGGCACGAGGCGAAACTAACATAAGAAGCCAAGATATAATTGGGGTCAAATTGTCGACAACAAATAGTGATGATCTTTAGATAAAGGAGTTTTTCACACATGTAATCGCTTGATTGCATAGTACATAACTATAGCACAATATTATAAAATACATGGGGGCAATACTTGGATTCAATCTCAGATACAATTGTTCATTCAATTAAACATATTTAAACTATTAATGGGAGCCAAGAAATAAATGAGTACACGACCACAAAAATAAAGGGGTTGTAGCAACTATTTTCTCGCACGTTCTTTGGTAAACTGTCTATAACCCTCACTCGCAGTAGTCCTGAGGGTTAGCTCAATTGGTCAAGTCCTTGTTGTTAAAAGAACTTTTGCTATTTATAGGTCACAGGGTCGATTCTCTTGAAACCCTCAGGGTCAAGCTCTTTGGTTAAGCTGACAGGAAGTAATCCCTTTAGGTGGATCTGCCTGGTATAAATATTACATAGATATAACGACCACCAATTTATGGGGTTCGTGAACCACTAAAAAAATCACTTGCAATTCTTATTTCAATTCTGCTATGTGCGAAAAGGTGTTGGTGCTCTGCAATCTGAACTAGGGTTTTGCCTTAAGGTTTTGTCGTTGGTCACCATGGAGGGGCGCAGAGGAGGGAGTTCAACTCCCTCCTATAGTCAAGTGCTTGCGAACAGAAGCAAGTGAATTGGATTGCATCGCTTCAAGAAACCAATGGAGGTGATAACAAAGGTTACGAATATAGAAAAATCAGAAACCATGAGACCTCAAGACAGGAAGAGAATCATGAGGAAGCTAGTAAGGAGAAGAGGACAGAGGTTAGAAGTTAGAAAGTTGCTCCTATGAGTACATCAGGGGTTTGCAAACCCAAGTTGACCACTATTCCTTGAGTCATTTTAAGTTACCTAGCGCTACAGGTGCACAGAGAACACATGGTGGAATATGTTGTTATATGTAAATTTATGGGGATTTGGCCAACGGAGAAGGCTTTGCAAGCATGGATAAGGAACCACTGGAAACCAAAGGGGAAAATTGAACTTCACCTTGGGTCCAAGGGCTTATTCACGGTGGTGTTCACAAGCTTAGAGGATAAATACAGAGTGTTTGATGGAGGACCTTATTTTTACACTTCTGCAAGCCTTTATATGAGACCATGGGTAATGAACTTTATCCCAGAATGAGAAATTTTCACGTCGGTGCCAGTATGGATAAGAATCTACTCCATTCCTTTAGATTATTGGCTGTTAGAGTCTCTAAAGGCTATCAACAACAAGCTAGGTCATTTTATAAAGATCTGAGAGGCTACACTAAGAGGCAAATACACTTCCTTCGCCCAGATATGTGTGGAAATGGACTTATCTAAGGCACTTCCGAATGAAATCATTTTAGAAGTGTATGATGAGGAATGGGTGCAGGCAGTGGACTATGAACACGTCCCATTTAGGTGTTGTAAGTGCCATGAACATGGGCACCTATATAGCGCTACCCATTGGACAAGCTGGAGAGCAATACGAAAGCCACTACAGGCAAGGATCCCGAAGGTTTTACTAAGGTTGGGGGTAAAGGGAAAGGAGGAAAGTGGTACCAAAGGAAAATTAATGAATACGAACAACCAAGCCACAATAGTTTCAAGATCTTAGAAGAAGAAGTCGAAAATAATGGGACAAACCAAGAATCAGAGAATATTCCCATTGAGAAGGAAAGGGATGCTAATATGGAGGATATACTAGAAAACAACAAACAAAAGGATGATATGCCAATCATTATGGAGCTTAGGAGGGACCACGAGATGATCCCAAGTGAGGCTAGAATAGAATACCATGAACTACAGTAGATTCTAGAGAGGGAGAATTTAGATCTAGAAAAGTTTCTGGAGTAGGGAATCACCAAAGGGGTAGACACTCTGCCAAAAGAGGAGTTTGACAGGGTTCAACAGCTCTTCCTCTAGAGATCACAAACGAAGTGTTCTGGAGTCAAAAGAAACTATGATAGCCAGGAGAATAGGGGAGTGAAAACAATGGAGGATACACCAATGCATTCTTCTAAGAACTCGAGTAGGAAAAGAGGAAGAAAAAAATAGAATGAGTTGCTGACCAAATGTGGGAAACTTATGATTAGCTTAGGTAAGATGAGGGATATTACCAGTTACTCCTTTACAAACCTTTCTTAATGAAGCTTACAACCTGGAACATTAGGGGTCTAAGAAGTAAAAGGAAACAAAGAACTCTTACCAGTAGAATAAAAGAAGAAAAATCATATATGGTTTTTATTCATGAAACAAAATGTTTGATGGAAAAGATCAAAGAGATACACAACAAACGGTTAATCAAGTATGAGTATCTAAATGTTAAAGTGGATAACTCGGCAGGTGGGATTCTTACTCTCTGGGATCCTCAAAAACTTGGAATCCTGGATGCTGAAGCTCCTAGGAACTATCTATCGCTGGTGATTCAACCTTTGGGTGATAAGGAGATCTACATGATCACTAATGTCTATGGTCCTCAAAAACTAGAAGACAAAGTTAAGCTTCTCACCTCCCTTGAGGAGTTGAGAGAGAGATATCCTGATATGCCCTGGATTCTGACAAGTGATTTCAATATGATCAGATCTCTTACAGAGAAAAAAGGCAGTACCAGAAAACTAGGCAAAGACTACATTACCTTCCAGAACTTCATGAATAACATGGGGCTAGTGGACACCGAAACAGTAAATGGAACTTTTACTTGGAATAATAAGAGGGGAGGGGCTTCTCAAGTTGCCTCTAAATTAGATATATTCATAATATCGGAGGACCTCCTTCTCACAGGACTTGATATGTCAACTTTAATCGTTCCCTTCGGAGGCTTGGACCACTATCTTGTCCAACTTGAAGCTACTCTTATGGGTACACTGAGGAACATACCTTTTAGGTTTGAAAATGTCTAGCTCTCTCACTCTGACTTCACCAACAACATTGACAAATGGTGGATGGAATATATGCCCGTTCAAGGCACTAAAATTTTCATGTTGTAGTAGAGACTTAAACACATCAAATCGAGGATTAAAGATTGGAACAAAAAAATGTCTGGTAATATTTTGAAATCTAAAAGAGAAGTTGAGAAAAAACTTCAGGAGATTAATCAGATCATCATCTGAGAAGGTTTTACCAAGGAACGGAAGAATTAGGCTGACTCTCTTCAGAAAAATTGGGAAGATTGGTGCATATAAGAGGAGATTTTCTGGAGACAAAAATCGAGGGCGTAGTTGATTAGAGAAGGAGAAAGAAACACAAAGTTTTTTCATAGATCAACCTTGGATCACAGATCTCATAACAAAATTTCAAAAATTAAAGATTCTCAATGGAAAGAGCTTGTCTCTCACAAAGAAATGGAATCTATCCTAGTTCAACACTTCCTTAGCATAGCAGAGGAGCCTCTCGTTGACAGATATTGGTTCATTAACAATTTCATTAAGTTCATTCCTAAGCTTGTAACGAGGGAAGACAACCACAATCTTAACAGGCCAGTGTCTGAAGAGGAGATTAGTGAAGTTATCAATGAGATGCAAAATGGGAAAGCTCCTGGTCTTGAAGGTTTCAATGTGGACTTCTTCAAAGCTTGCTGGAAAATAGTTAAACAATATATCCTTGATGTTGTGGAAGACTCTAGAAGATCCAAAACTATTTTGAAAGCTCTTAATGCCTATTTCATAGCTTTGATTCCAAAGTAGGAAAAATCTATGACACGAGACAGATTCAAATCCATAGCCTTATGTAGTGTGGTGTGCAAAATTATTTCCAAACTGATTGCTAACAAACTCAAGCCTATTCTTCTTGCGCTCGTCTCAGAGGAGAAAACTAGATTTGTGGAGGGAAGACAAATTCTCAACAACATCATACAAGCTCACGAGGTGGTACACTCTCTTAAGATCAATAAGCAAGCTGGTATGATCATGCAGCTGGACCTAGCGAAAGATTATGATAAGATAAGCTGATCTTACATCAGGGCAGTGCTAAGAGCTTATGGCTTCGACCACAACTGGATAAGATGGGTTATGGCGCTTGTATCCATGGCTAGCTTCTCCATTCTGCTTAACGTCTCTCCCTCTAGAACCTTTAGACCTTCTAGGGGTCTCAGGCAAGGGGATCCACTCTCCCCCTTCCTCTTTGTTCTCATGATGGAAGGGCTAAGCAAAGTGATCAAAATGGAAAATGATGAAGGAAGAATCCAAGGTATGAAACTTACCCCGGATGTTGCTGCTTCTTTTGATCAACAATTTGTTGATGACACAATGCTGCAGGGCATTCCTACGGTCAAGGAAGCTAGAGCTTTCAAAAAAATCCTGAACGAATGTTCTTTGGCCGCTGGTACAAAGGTAAGCACTGACAAATCAAAGGTGTTTTTTTTCAACACTCACATTTCTATTTAGAGGAACCTCACCAGAATTCTCGGGTTTCAAAGGGATTAGTTACCCTCCAAGTACCTTGGAATGCCTCTTACTGACAAACCTCTGAGCAAGGGAGTGTGCAAGCCGGTAACTAATAAACTTCAGGACAAAGTCAAGAAATAGACCTGTGGGTATTTGAATTTGGCAGGGCATCTTGTGCTTACAAAGTCTATCCTATAGGCTATACCCATTTTCATGTTATTAGCTCTTCCTGCTCCTAAAGGATTTATGCAACAAATCAGGAGTATTCAACGAGATTTTATTTAGGGCAAAGGGGAAGAGAAAAAGAAGTGGGCTTTGGTAGCTTGGGACAAGCTCTGCAAACCTAAGGCCCATGGTGGTTTGGGGCTTCATGACCCTGAAATCCTCAGCAGAGCTTCAAGAGCCAAACTTTGGTAGAGGTGGCTCAAGGAATCAACAACCCCTTAGGCCAAGCTTTGGAAGTAGAAATATGCAAATAGTTGGCAGGAGAGGGATCATATCTGAATGCCAGGGCTCATCAAAGGCTCCCACATTTGGAACCTTTCTTGGGAAAACAGAGCCATTGTCTAGCAACATAGTTTCTGGGAGATCTGAGCTGGGAACCTTGCACGGTATTGGGAGGATAACTGGCAGCAGGAACCAAATTTGTTTAGAGAAGAACTAACCACTCTAAAAAATGACATTGACAACAAAGGTTTACTTATGTTAAGTGACTTCTAGGATTAGGCAAGGGACAATGGTAAATGGAGAATGTGGAAGGATCTTGGTTATAGTGAAGAGAGTCCTTTGAAGGCCCATGCAGATTCCCTTGCTCTTGACTTGGAGTAGAGGAAGATTTTGGTGTCATCCTCGTCTGACCAACTGAGATGGGGTCGAAACACCGAAAGCACCTTTAACCTCAAAGAAGCTAAACGCATGGCCCTAGGTTTTGACTATCCAAACCTTGATAAGGTTTGGAATGACCTTTGGCAGAATTCGCAATGGATGAAAATCAAGTTGTTTATGTGGTTGGTTCACCAAAAGAAAATTCTCACATGGGAGAATCTTCTGAAAAAGGGAATTTTTGGCCCATCCAAATGCCATCTATGTGCTTATAGGAGGAGACAATGGAACATTTATTGAACCCCCACCCCTTCACCTCTACCTTGTGGGATTGGGCAGCTTCAGTCTTCAGGAAAACTGATAAGGACAGACTCGACATCACCAACACTTTGAAGAATTGGAGGAAAGACTTCTCAGGCAATGAAATCATTAATAGGGCTTGGACTCTAGTTCCAGGCTTTATCATCTCGGATGCCTGGAAGTAACGCAATGATAGGGTTTTCAAGAACAAAATAGGCTTGACCCAGAATATCATTGTCCAAATTTTACGATAACTCAAAAATACAGTAGGAGCCATTATGTGGAAAATTCTTGAGGACCCTCCTTTGCCCCAGGATGATCGCGTATTGTTGCAGTTGGGTCTCCATTCTCTGGTTCCCAAGGCATTGTCAAGGGTGTGAGCAAAACAACCTCTGGTAAAGATATATGGCAACATACTCCTCATGGTTTTTGGAAAATCAATATAGACAGGGCCTCTAAGGGCAACCTAGGGATGTTTGGATTTGGCGGGGTCATAAGATATGAGTAGGGGCACATAAAGGATATCTTTCACAGTCATTTGGGGACTGCCACCAATAACATGGCAGAGCTCATGGTCTTAGAGCAGTGCTTGGAAATCCCGATGTAGTTAAATTTACAAAGCGCCATCATTGAAGCTGACTTTGAATTGGTCATCAATTTGGAAAAAAAAATGTGTAATGGAACGACACCTAGAAACGTGTCGAAACATTGGAGGCTCTCAGAGGTCTTTCAGCGTATTCATTTCCACTTGCGAATCCTGAGAACTATCATCTTCATTCATGTGCGAAGAAAAGCCAATATGTTAGCTGATCGTCTAGAAAATGAAGGGGTGCTATGTAAGGAAATCTATATTCAGTACAACTCGGAGTCTTTACCTTCTGGTAAACTGTGTGATGATTGTCAATGACCGGCAGCCAAAGACATGGCATATTTCCAGACCATGAATAATGAGCAGGAGGAAGACTAGTGAGAGTTAAAGGAACAACACAAACCCGAAGTGAAGAGGACTAAGAGGTGAGGTAATGATGCAAAGGAGTCATTTGATCATGTAAGATCAATGGACATAAATGGTGGAAAAGATTAGTGGGAGTAGAAGAGGGCGGAAGTCCTTGAGCCTGGTTGAAGTGCCGCAATAAATCCTGACCATTGATCTTATTTCCAAATGATGATGTCACAAGTAACTACAGGGGTTCAACTATTTGTAACCAGCGTGCTAGTTGAATGTCCTCAAACCATAGGATTTAAGTGCATCCACCATCAATTGGATATCAGGTTTTAAAGTGGTTAGAGGTAAAATCTTAGAGTGGACTTGAAGTTTTATTAACCAAGGTTCATAATCTATATCAGCTCCGGGAAGTGGTTAAGGGGCGTGCAAGTTCCTGATGCGATGTTGCAACAACCGTCGGATCAAGAACCAGATCGACAATGGAGATTTAATCGCAAATCACATTCGGTAAGAGAGTTTGATCAGCGTTAAACCCAATTTTGTGATATTGTGATGTGTTGCGGTTTGCGATGCTGTGATGGATTTTGGACCGTCGGATCAAAGGGTTGACCGAACAACGAAGGTTAACTCTCACATTTCGTAGGAATCAAGCATTGGTGGTGTGCAAACCTGAAGTTTTATAGACCAAGGTTCATAATCTATATCAGCTCCGGGAAGCAGTTAAGTCGCATGCAAGTTCCCGATGCAATGCGCAACAATCGTCGGATCAAGAACCAGATCGACGACGGAGTTTTAATCGCAAATCGCATTCGATAAAAGAGTCTGGTAAGCGATAAAACTAGTTTTGTGATATTACAATGTGCCAAGGTTTGCGATGCTGTGATGGACTGTGGACCGTAAGATCAAAGGTTTTATTGAACGATGGAGGTTAAATCTTGCATTTTGCAGGCATCAAGTGTTGGCGGCTTGCGAAAACTGAGATGTGTGATATGTCGAGATTGCGATGAAGCATATAAATGTGTCTTATGTGTAATGTTTTGGGTTTTTGTTAACCTTGTCGTTTGTTTATCATCAACCGGTCTACCTTTTGCTGGTATTTACACTTATAAAGACGTGTACCATATGTAATCTTTTTTTTCGATTAATGAAAGGCTCCACTCTTACTTGAACAAAAAAAAAATTATGTTATGTGCTTTTTATTTGGAAAATCTTCATAATCTGTAGCTTGATTGCATTAGTTCTTGAAGAGGTTGACAAAACTGCTTGATTGCATTAGTGCTAGAAGAGGCTGACAAAACTACTAAAATAACTTTGGAATGTGAAAAAAAGTGCTTAACCCCTTCTTTAAGAACTTCAATGAAATGTTCCTACGTGACATATATTGTTGATGGATCAATTCCTTTGAAGAGGGAACAAATCTCTTTTACATGGTTTATGATTGAGTTTTATTCCTTATATTTAAATAAAAATGCATGGATGCTAAGGAAACTAGTATTATGGACTACAACTTATGATCATTTCTAGCCATAATATTTAAATCACTTAGGATTGTATTTGTTTATGGGTTATTTCATTAGTACACATTTGTTTTGCTTGGCTAGAAAGCTCCATTAGAGAAATTTTGAGGTCTAAAATGGGCCTCAAAACAAAATTGTACAACCAAAATCAACTATAAAAAATCAATAGGATTCAAGATGATTATTTCAACCATGGGGGATGATTCACCATTTTTGGAGTAAAAAAATAAAAAGATAAAAAATAAAAAAAAATAAAAAAAAATTTACTTTCAACTCATAATTTAAAATTATCTTCTTATGGTTTTACTCAAATTTCAAGCAAGAGCACTCATGGGATGTAAAATTTAATTCCTCATCTAAGGCATTCCCATGTTGCATACTTTTGATGGACCGTGCTACACGAAAAATGAGAAATACATTAAAAACGTGATTGTAATCACATTTTTTCATGAATTTCTAATTTTTCATATGGCAGGATCTATTGAAAGTATGTAACATGAGTACTCCTTTCATGAGAAATTAAATTATGCATCCAATGAGTACTGTTGCTCGAAATTTGAGTAAAATCGTGGGGAGATAAGTTTAAAATACAAATTGAAAAGGTAGCTTTTTCTATTTTCCCTCCAAAATTTGATGATATAATCTAATATTATTTTATTATTTCCACTATTATTTTATAATATTCCTTAGAAGCCTCATTTTAGACCTCAAAATTTCTCTAATGCATTGATGATCTTATGTTGAATGGTTTAAGAGGGTAGGAAGATACATTCAAATTTCCAAATTTCATCACTTGGCTTGGGACAACAACATATTTATTGTGTTTGGTTACTAAAGAATGTTCAAAGTAGTTTTTTTGTAATTTTTTTCGGAATTGAAGCTACAAAAAGGAAATCCAAAGAAATGGAATGCACAAAAAGTAGAGGAAATGGTTGCTTACAAGATAACTCATGTAACTATGGAAATGCTTCTTAGTTTTGTAGATGTACTAAGAGTCTTATTGCAACTTGTTAGATATTATATCAAGGATTGAATAATTTTTTCCTAAGAAAGTAGTGGAAAAACTTCATGAGTTGTTTTCAAGTTTTTGAGAAAGTCAAATTTTAAAAATATGAATTTACAAAAGCTTGGATAACAGTGACAACTAGTTGGATGTGCTACTCTATGGGCACCCTTTCTTTTCTTATAGGTTGTATACGATACTATGTATGGGAATAATAAGCGATGCAAGGTTTTTGTTTAGTTTTTTTTTTATTATCAGAGAAGAATAAGTTTAACAAGCATCAATTCTTCATGAGGATCATAATAACGCGTGAAGAAAAAAATTAGGTGATATTGTTGGCATGGATGTCAACATGGTCTTAGTACTATTTTTCATACACTTGATGTCAACCTAATGTTGGTAGTCCTCCTTATGATCGTGATGAGTGTTTCGTTTGTTGTATTAATTTTCTTTCTAACATTGTGCAGAGGTATTTGGTTGTTGCTATATTTTTTGGTTTCCATTGATGTCGACATGGTTATGACCTCGTACAAGATATGCCTAGCTAGTGGAGGAACCGATGGTTGAGTAGAGATATGTTGGATATGCTTACCTAGTGCAAGAATTTCAAGGTTGATTATGTTGCTATAGGTGTTGGAGGTAGTTGGAAAAGTTGTGGATGTTGTGATAGGCATTTGAGATGTTGATCAATGTTGAGGAGTTTGGCAGAGTAGGTCTTCATGTCCCTGTATTTTTGCAGAGGTGTTTGATTTTATGATGATGTTATTGATGGTGCATAAAAACTATAAGGCATGCCACTAATGTGTTGAATCTGTGCAGGTGTCTAAGGAAGAGTAGGTGGCTTGATGGCACTTATGTGAACCATTGAATTGTTGGAAACTAGGTCAATTTGGTGGTGATACTTGTCTAATGGACTAGTCTAGTTGTTGAAGTGTCATAGCATTTGGCAGAGGTCTGGAGGTGTGTACAAGTGCTGAAGAAGGTGGTGCTAGAAGCTGGAGGCAATTCTGAGAAAATGTTTTTCTATTTTCCCTTTTTCCCTACCACAACCATTGGGAGAGAGTGTCATGGGTGTGGATGCAATCATTCAACTGAGATGCACTAGTTACATCCATGTGGCTGCAGCCAATATCTGCTAGTAACTGTGGCTATGCATGGTATTTTCTTTGCATTCCTTGTGCATCTCAAGAATTTTATGTGTTTTTTTGGTTTTTTTTTTCAATATTTTTCATAACAAAGTAAGAAAAAGTTAACCATCATATAGAAGGTGGTTAAAGTGGAAATAACTCTCTCATTCAATGGAGATAGTGGCAGATCAAGTCAAGGATGATTATCTAATTCAAGTTGCCAGAGTGTATCAACAAAGATTTATTGAGTCTAGTAGGTTTTGATAATTATTGAGTTAATCACTTGATATAATCTATATATTAGAGAGAGCTCAATGATAGAGGGGTTGGTTGTGCTATGTGTTGAGTGAGTGATAGAAGAGGAGAAGTGTGACTGAGATGTGAGAAACATGTTGCATATTTCTTGAAGTAGTTTGCAGGTATTGAAGAAGGTAGAATAGGTCTATTTCAGCCAACATTTTATGCAGAGAGGAAGGTGATGAAGTAATGATTGGTTGTAGATCTATTTGGTGATTAGTAGAAGCTTGTGTGTTCTTCAAATTATTGTTTGGGTGCAACATTTGTTTGTGAGAAACTTTATTTACTACATAGAAGGGTTTTATTGATGTGTTTATCAAATTATTTTATGTAGTGTTTGTTTTGATTGATTATATATTTTGTGGAGATTGATATGTTATTGTTGAGTTGTCAAATTCTCCTTGAAGTCCCACTTTAAAATGAATGAAAGCGTGGCTCTGACATTTTGATATGGGTGGTGGCTCCTTGTTGGTGGTAGTCGACAAAATAATATTTTGATCATTATATCTCCATCTATGGTGGTAGTTATTCCGGTGGTAGTTGGGCGAGGCTCATTGGGAGTGGTTGCTTTCAACAAGTGGTGGCTTGTAGAGTCATGTGAATAAAGACTTCCTAGCTGGTGGATGCCAACAATATTAAACAAAGGGGTGGTTTCTCCTTGCTAGTGGAGGCTAGATAAATTGATGTAAATGATTTTATTTGATTAATAAGAGAACTAGAAGTAGCACAATAGAAACAAGGGTGGTTTTTTATCATAGAGATGGTTTTCCACCATAAATATTTATGTCTCATGTGTTGATTGTTTTTATGGTTTCATGCTTATGGTTGATGCTATGATCTCTCCTTATGAACTTCAATTTTTTGAATGTTTAAAGGATTAATTAATTGGTCAAAAATATATAATTTCCTTCACTATTGATTCACCCCCTCTACCCCCACCTTGGGTAGTGCTCTACATTTATAACAATTGGTATTAGAGCGAGGCTCTTGGTTACAACTTAATTACTCGAGAGTAGATTTGGGGAGTATTGGTAGAAAGTTTACAAATTATTTTCTCAAACTGGATCAACAAGGAATTCCAATTCTTCACAGAGGTAAATTTGCAACATGGAAGGTGAAATTAGATATGTATTTGAGAAATTGAATTCAGATATTCCACAGTATTCATCTTTTATTCATCGAAGTTTCAAGTCTAGACCAAGAATCGTCGTTTTGAGTCCTGATGATGAGTCTTGGTCTAGACTCGAAACATCAACGAATAAAAGATGAACACTATGGAATATCCGAATTTAGTTTCTAAAAAAACACACCATAGAAATCTACAAATCGTTAGATATGTATTTGTTTTCTCTTGATGAAAATATTCTTATATTAATGGATTATGGATAAAGGATGAATTTAATGATATGGATAAAGCTATTATTTGGCATCGGATTTTAAGATCTGATAATATTTATGTGAGACATTATGACATTGCAAAAGAGATGCTGGACAGGTTGTCTAATTTGAATTGTGGAGGAAAACTTCAAATTTAAAAGAAGGATGAAGGACCCTGCCACTCACATGCTGATGAGAAGAAAAATGCAAAGGATTCCACAATTATTGCAATGGAAAATCAAGTATCCTCACAAGAAGAAGAAGCAAGCACCACACATTCACAAGATGAAGATGAAAGCAGTAGTGATAGCCATGATGGATCAAACAATTATCTAAAGGAACTACAAGAAGAGATCAACAACAAAGATGAAGTATTGGCAAGTTTGGAAGAGAAATCCAATAATGGCCCTAGAAAAAAATATTAAAAGGCTCACAACTAAGAATAAAAATAAACTAATGTTATGGCAAAATTTGATGAAGAGGAGTGTGCCTATAAAGAAGAAATTTCATATTTGAAAACTCAGCTAAAAGAAGGAAAATAAAAAGTGGTGTGAGGAAGTAGTAAAGGAGTTAGAAGCAAAATTATCCTCCTTGAGATGTGAGCTTGAAAATGAAAATAATAAGTTATCTCGATATCAAAAGTTGGAAATAAGTACCAGATTCTTGGATGAAATTCTTAATAGTCAAAGAACTCCTCTCATTAAGACTGATTTGGGATTTCAAGAAGAAGAATGCACCATGAAATAAAAAGATGGAGAAATGGACAATCATGTGCCTACTAGAAGAGAAGAAAAAATAAATTCAAGGAAGAAAAAATTCTACAACTATTGACAACACAAACATATAGAAACATATTGCAGTAGTGAAGAGATAAAATCGTCTCAGCAAAAGGAGTAGCAAAAGGAGAAGCAATCTCATGCATGCATACAAAAAAAACTATCCTCATCACAAAGTTTGTCAATGGTTAGGTATAATAGTCCTTTTTATATATTATTTAATTAATTCACAATACATTTTATTTTTCTAAATTTACTATAGTCAACACAATATCCCTTCAAAATTACAATGTCTAAAGGTTTTATACAATAGCCATGACAATAACCGATCCTGCAAACAAATGTAAAGGCATAGACACATCCATTTAAATATTCTTATGGAAAATGTCAAATCATACTCCTAGAACCCAAGAATAAAATGTCAACAACATAAGCCCAACATTATCAGGTATCATACTTCACCTTGCTTGACAAAGAATGTTGACGTTGAACAACGTGGTGTTACAATAGGGTTAGGGTTACTTCTTGAGAATCTCCAAAATAGGGTTGGTCCCCAATACGACTTATATCCATCCATATTCCTACAATTCTTCCCCATCCCACACATGCCAGGTTCAATTAGAAAGTCTTTTAGAACAAACAAAAAATATTAAGCAAATTTTGAATCCCACAACTATTTTTTTAATATTTTGTCAAATATTGAACACTTTGATGATAAGAAAAGGAATGTAGGTAACTTGATGTGGTATATACAAAAAAATCATATATTCAACTTTCAAAATCAAAGCTATTGTTTTCCCATATATGGTTGTTGAGCCATTAAAATTCCCATAGGTAGTAATGACAATAGTATTACAAAACATTAGAGAAATTTTAAGGTGTAAAATGGGCCTTCTAAGGAATACTATAAAATAATAATGGAAATAATAAAATAAGATTGAATTACATCATAAAATTTTAGAGGGGAAAAAACTACTTTTTCAACTCATATTTTCAACTTATTTGGCTATGGTTTTACTAAAATTTCGAATGAGAGCACTCCTTGGGTGAGGAATTTAATTCTTCATCCAAGGGGTACCGATGTTTCATACTTTCGATGGACCCTGCTATATAGAAAATGAAAAATGCATGAAAAATGTGATTGCAATCACATTTTCCATGTATTTCTCATTTTTCGTGTAGAAGGTTCCATCAAAAGTATGTAATATGGGTACTCCTTGGATGAAGAACAAATTTTGCATCCAACGAGTGCTCCTGATTGAAATTTGAGTAAAACCATAGGGTTATAAGTTGAAAAACTAGTTTCTTTTTTTAATATTTTTAATTTTTTACTCGAAAAATGGTGAATCATCCCCCATGGTTGACATCATCATCTTGAATCCTATTGGCTCTTATTAACTTGATTTTGGTTGTACATTTTTTTAGGCCCATTTTAGACCTTAAAAGTTCTCTAATGACACATTCAACATCAGATGTCTTTATTTTTAACCTTACAAAACTAACTATGGAATATGAATGGTAGCTTGCAACCTTTTGATGTTTCAAAGCTTCAAGAATTGTAACCATGAGGAAGTATTATAGTAGAATATTCAAAACATAGCCTTGGGTAATTATTCCGCAGGGCCAACTGCTTGCTCAATCTCTTGAAAAAACTTTTAGAAAAATCCACTATGATTGATACATTATTGAAACTGAGATAGAACATATTGAAAGGCATAATTTCTGTCAGCTTCGATCGGGCTCCCCAACTTAAATGATTTCCATTAATAGTAATATACTAACGCCTTAGATTATTTAATGAAAATGAAAAAGTTATTTGATATATCAACACGTCACCAATTGAAACATAGATAATCAACAATTACCTCTAATAATTTCTTATACTCAGAAATGATAAACTGGGTATAATCAAGCAAGCAGTACCAGTGATATCTTAAGGAAAGAGGAACAAGGTAATAATTTTTCATTAATCATTTCTCCCAAAGTATTGTTCACTAAACGTTTTACAATTTCGTTGTCGAAGTAATTTGGGCAATGAAACTTGAAAATTTAAATATAATCCTAAGAAAATAAACCCACAAAGCACCATGATTGTGTATGAAAACAAATCATAACCTAGCCACAACCATATGGGTGTCACCTATTTAATCCAAGCAAACTAAAACACCCTCTTTGTGCATAGAGTAAATGAAGTATAGAGTAAATGAAGTGTCCTAACACATCGACTGGGGAGAGTAAAAAAAACATCCCAACGCATTGTCACAAGATCATTTTGTAATTTTCTAGAATTATAAAGGGTAAAATGTACAAGATTAGTGTTTCACGTTAAAACTAGAAAAACTACATTAATCAATGTGGTTGATATACAACGACAGGTGTATATCAATCACATGCACAACCACGTTAGTAAATGTGGTTGATAGATGTCATACATCAACCACATTAATAATTAAAATGTGCAAGGTAGGGATTTAATATTGAAATTTATATTAATATTAATATTAATATTGATATTAATAATATATTATTGGAATAATTATGTTTTATTATTATTATATTATAATAATTAATATTTATATATTGTAATTATAATATATTAATATTATAGTATTTATATTAATTAATAATAATTATTTTATAAGTATGAGGTTTTACTATTCAATATTAGTATTGAGTTTTAGTATTGGGTTTTAGTATAAAGTTTTAATATAAGTAAAGATAAGTTAAGTATTCAACTAAGTGAGTAAGTATATTGAAACCCTATATTAAAACCAATGTTCTAAACCCTAATATTAAACCCAATCTTATAAAACCAATATTAAACTCAATATTACAAACCCTAATATTAAGCCCAATTTTAAAACACAATATTGAATAAATTGCAATGTAATGTAACATTGCGACAATGATTGTCAGATTGATTGTCACTTATAAGAATGCTTGTCACAATCCGATGTTAGATATATTTTTATACCATTCCAACATCACAATATTAAAACCTAATATTAAACTATATATTATAAACCCTAACATTAAACCAAATATTATAAACCCTAATATTAAACTCAATATTAAACCATAATATTAAACCCAATATTAAACCATATTATTAAACCCAATATTATAAACTTAATATTAAACCATAATATTAAACCCAATATTATAAACTTAATATTAAACCTCAATATTAAACTTAACATTAAAAACTAACATTAAACCAAATATTATAAGCCCTGATATTAAACTCAATATTGAAAACACAATATTATAAACCCTAATATTAAACCCAATATTAAAACTAATAAAACACAATATTAAAATCCATAATATTAAACCCAATATTAAACCTTAATATTATAAATATTAAACCTAATATTACAAACCCCTTATGATAAAACCTAATATTAGAATCCCTAATTTTTTTATGTCGTAGTGTGGCATTGAATAAATTGCAATGCAATGTAACATTGAGACAACAACTCTTAGATTGATTGTCACACTAAGACAATGTTTGTCACAAAGAGGCATTGGATATATTTATGTATGTTAGACCCACATGGGATGTGAACAATCATAAATGATATAACAATGAATTTCATTTACTATTAACATAGATGTACATTTATAATACATTATTTTGAGCATTGGATTCATCTTCCAATGTCTCTTAGAATCCTTTTTCCGTTCAAATTCCACACCTTAAATCTTGGCGGATTAGGTGTCCAACATTCCCCTCTTAATCTGAATGGGTATGTATGAGTCTAAGAAGAGAGTTGTAATACAAAATGCGCAAAAATGCACGACAACACTAGGATGAATGAGCTCTCTGAAATGTCGGCATAATGGGGTGCTTTAAGGATGACAACCAACACTAGAACGCTTAGTGCAGTTCCTGAAACTCTTCCAAGTCTGGCAAGAAGCATAAATATTCTACTAGAGGAAGTGTCCCTAATGCTTTAGAGAGGGAGACCTTCAACCTAAATAAGGGAGGTCTACAACTTGTGGTGGTTTAAGGATGGCCACCAACTCTAGAATGTTTAATACAATTCATGGAACTCTTCCAAAAATGGGAAGAAGCTGAAGTCTTCTACTAGAGGAAGTGTCCAATCTCCCACATAAATGGTTTAAGGCTTACCACCAACTGAAGGCATGCTGAAGGCCATCTTTGTCTCTGGCTACAACTCTGAATATGGTATGGTATGTTGTGGCTCAGATTCGCTTGATGCGGCTTTGAAGCTTGTAGATGACCATCACTTCCCCCCTATAAGTTACAAGGTGAGATGATGGAGAAAACTCATTTGCAATATTTTTCAATACTCTAGAAGAAATTCTAATATATGACTTAAATATATTATTGGTTGTTGATCCCCATTGCCAAGAAGCAATCCATCCAAGTTGAATCTTTGTTCTTGCAGGAGGCTTGTTTTGAAGCTTATGTTTAATGAATGAGTACGCTAACCACAATGCTTGTAGAGATGAAGATAAAAACAATGATATTTCATATGGCCAACTCAGTCATAGTGTTGAAATTTTAACAATTTTTGGCTACAAATGTGGAGAAGCAAAATCTGGAACAGGTGAAGGTGAACTACGATGAAGAAGCCCAACACTTTGAAATTGAATGGGCTTGGAATAGTCTGGAATATGAAAGGACGCCTCCTTATCATATCCAAGACTAGTTCTATGCTTGTTTTGGACAAGCTCTTCCCAAGGTCTAATGATGGGATTGGGAAACGCAGACTAAACATCTGCAAGCATGTAACTATGCTACTTCATTGGGCACTAGATCAGAATCAACCGCAACATTATTTACTTACTACTTACTGGAGTTTGTTTCAATGTTCTGAACAGAAATAGGTTCAAAATGATGACTCCACTACTGTAATTTTGCTCACTGAAGCCACGATTCAAGCTCCAAAAAGTATGCCTTCTACTGTGTATACTGCAAACATGTTTTAATATCACATAGAATGTTCTTGCTTATATTTACCATCCCATCAATAATGGAGAGTGTCATAGTATTTAGCAACTTTAATGCATCATCAGGTCTGACGATTTTCTTCATTATCAAATTTACACTTTAAAAACTGATCACAACTATGAACTGATGAACAAAACACCCACTCACAATAGAATTTCACTACAAAATATTCTCAAATTTAGTTCTCCCAAGCAACTACAAAACTCGAGTGGTATTCTTTCTTGAGCCTACACAAGTTGTTTATTCTTCAAGTCCACAATGGAAAATATATGTAGAGAGTATTAATCGACATGTAACGAGGAGTATGAACCAATATATGAGGTGCAATGCATTATAAAAATTCAAGACACAAAACCAACAATGCTAGGTTTTACTATTCATGTTCGTGCCTAAAATTCCATTCATTCATTATGTCTGTGCACTCTGTTCGTATTGTGACCCCAACAATATCTACAACATGTAGGAAGTCAATTCAGAATACTTCAACATTTATTATGGAGAACGTCACAATAATCAGCCACCATGGCAATGGAGAGTTCGGGCAAGTCTACAAATATAAATTTGGATCAATTACTATGAAATTCAAATGTATCTTCTTCTTAGAATTCTCAACCACCCTCTTCTCGACATTTTTATTTTCTGACATCGATTGATTCAGATTTTGACCACACTCTACATCTGTCATATACCACCTCTCCCATGGAAAACTAGCTTAATGTGATGTCTTTCGAGATTCATCTAAGACCCCTATATAGATTCCCTGTATTCCAACAAAAAATTTTAATCTCGTCCTCTCTCAGGGCATAAACCGCGCCAAGAAACAACAGGCAACAACAAGGTTCCAAACCAATGCCATTCTTGTGGGAACTTGTAATTTTTATGGCTTTCAAGTGTTGATGCAGATGTTAGAAGGTGTGCGAAAAACATTTGTGATGTACTTTTTGCTAAATGTCTTACGGGTTGACCAAAGATAGTCGAGAAGGAACAAACAATGTTTTTGTTATGGCTAGAGTTTCATGCATAGAAAAATTGCTCGAAGGATTCCCTAATGGCGAGTTCCTTTCAATTGAGGAAGGCCTTGAAGTGTGGTAAATCCACGAGTTCTTTGTGTTTGTAATAATAGTGTAAAGAAATTGCTCAACAAAGATCATAGAGAAAAAGAGCATGGAGGCACTCTTAAACGCAAATTTATTCTAGAAATATAACTCGAGAGAACAACTAGTTCTAAATAATTAATTAATAATTAGATATTAATATTTTATTAAAAAATAAAATACAAAAATTATTATAAATAACTAAATAACTAAATATTTATATAACTATTTAATAATAGTTTATATAAAACTAACGTTAATAAAGATAAATAGAATATGATTAAATATATAAGCATTATAATGTTATAATAAATAGTAAGGAAAAAAAAAAGTAATCCATAATTCAATAAGAAATTTAAATATAAATACTTGTAATATAATAATAATAATAATCTATATGAATAATAGATTATAAAGAAATACAAAGTAAGAACATACATAATAAATTTTTATTATAAATAAATAAAAAATAAGTCAAATGAAAATAATAGATATTATAATAATCATGTTATAAATAATTATTATTATTAATAGATAATAAATTAATAACGATATTAATGAATGGTAAAATAAATTAACCAAAAGTAAAAAAGAAATAGAAGGAAATACAAATAAGCACTAATAAGAATAAAAAGAAAAAGAAAGATTAAAATTAAGAAGAAGAATATTTTGAGAAGAGAACGGGAATCCAATTTTTACTAATTCTCTAGCCATCATCACTAATAATATTTTTTGCATTGTGTTTCTCTATCTTGATGTCTTTCTGAAACTTCTTGTTATGATAATGAGAGATCCTAAAAAATAGGAGCATCCTCGATACAAATGTGATGCTTAGTTTTTGCAAAATGCTCAGCAAGAGTCGAAGAACAAGATTGATTATGTTTAATGTTTGCAACATGCTCTTAAATTCTATGCTTGATAAAACAACCCACCTCACCTATATAATGCTTCCCACAAAAACAAGGGATCACATAAACACCTTGAATGTTAGAGGGGTCGATGTGATCTTTGACACACCTAAGGGAAGATTGAATAATATTAAGCAGCTTAAAGGTCACAAAGATATTTTTCTTATTAAGAATATAGGCCAACTTGTGAGTGGTTCATTGGATAAAATGAATATGAATAGTAGCAATAGGATTATTGAGATCAATATTAGCTCTTAGTCGTTTTTCTGGTTTTTGGAAGGCTTTTAGTGCTTGATGCTTTCTATAACCATTTTTCATGAAACATATAAAAGATGATATTTCTCATCATTGATATGAAGATCATTAGAAAATCTGAGGGCTCCGGTAATAAGGGTGTTCAAAATACCGAATTTCTAGGTCGAATGATGGTGGCAATTGGTATGGAGTTATTGCTCGGTGTGAGTATTCTTGCAGAAACTTGATGGGAGATGGAGCCATCCTCCTTCTTGGTGATGAGGACATCAAAAAAGGGAATGATGCCATCAACTTTAGTATCCATAGTTAATGTAATAAATTCATATCAAAGGCTATTAATACGATGCTTAAATATTTCAAGCTTTGCCTCACCATGACACCAAATGAAAAAGGTATCGTTGACAAGTATTTTTCAAAGCTTAGGGAAAAAAGGGGCAGAAGCAAGGGCTTTTTTTTCAAAATCCTCCATGAAAATATTTTCCACAATAGGGGAGAGAGGGGAGTGAAGAGAAACTCTAAAGGTTTGCTCATAAGTCTCATCTTGAAAGCTAAAGAAAGTAGATTTTAAGCAAATAATGAATAATTTTTCTGTATTGGGGTCAACTATGTTATTAATGATGTCAATGGCCTCATTAATCGGGATCTTACCAAAGACAAAGACAACATCAAAACTTACCAAAATATCACTAGGCTCAAGCTTAAAACCTTTAATTTCATTGATTAAAGAGGAATATTCCTTGATGAATGGGTTAGTATTACCAATAAGAGGCTTAAGCTTCATGGCTAAATGCTTAGAAAGGAAATGAGTAGACCCACTAATTTTATTCACAATAGGTCTCAATAGACCACTTTCCTTATGGAATTTTGGAAGGCCATAGATTTGCAAGGTCAGTGGGTTGCTCCCAATAATCCTTTTAATTATAGTGGAACAAACACTATTAGACATGATATCATTAGAGACTTTCTTAGAAATTTTCAAACGAGATTTTTTTAAGCTTTTATAGATACCACTGTTGGTGAGGTGGTCCAACATTTTATCAATGTAATTCTTCTTATCAAGAATGAAAACTGCACCTCCTCTGTTAACTTTAAGAACTACATTATATTGATTATTATTAAGGGAAAATAATCCTTTCCTATAGATATACATTTAGGTGCCTTTTCTTCTCAAGTATGATAAAATATTCCTATCTAATAACTTCCTTGAGGTGATCAGGAAAGTCCTTGAGACCGTGTTTAATGCAGCACAATGTCTTACACTATAATATTGTGAGGAGCACTGTAAAGGTTTAGTCTTGGTTCAACCATTCTTTTTATGTTCCTACTTCCCCCTCCCAACCATTTGGATCAACCCCATCGAGCCCCTCCTCCTCTCTTCTTTTTGGCTCTTCGACTAATTATCCCTTCAGCTCATCATCTCCTCTACCTTCGAGATCGACATCTATTTCAGTCACTCATTCGTTCGATTTCCATAATTCTCCTAGTCCTCAACGCTTAAGTAGTTATTGATGCTTCTGCATAAAATTATCATTGCTCCCATGTGGAATATTCAATAGGTAAGTTTCTTCCACTTAATGAGATACTCTGAAATTGATTGATTTAGTAGCTATTGGGTTATCGTTTTCATGACTACTTCAGGCTCAAATATGATTTTTCCTTCTTCATCAATTTCTTGCAACACTATTTGAACTGGAATATTGTCACATATAACCTTCTTTATGCATGAAATTTGGAAAACTGGGAATACTCAGGAAGATGTAGGCAACTCTAATTTGTATGCCATGGTAACATTATTTTCCAACACCTTGTAAGTACAATATTACTTGGGTGATTAATTATTATCCTTCTTAGCTTTCTCGAGGGAAAGTTTCTTGTATGGTTGTAGCCATAAAAATACCTAGTCGCCTACCTCAAAACTTCTTTCATTGTGATGCTGATCTTCCTGTTGTTTCATTCGATTTTGCACCAGAGTGAGGTTGTGCTTTAAGAGTTGGAGAAATTTTTGTTGATGCTCGATGTGATATTGCACTACTTTAACCTTAGACTTTTCTCTTAAAGATCATGTGATGGATGGTGGATGATATTCATAAAGTGCCATAAATGGGGTCATTTTTGCTGCAGTATGGAAGGAAGTGTTATACCACCATTCGAATAGAGGTAACCACTTGACCCATCGTGTTTGTTTATTAGATACAAAGCAACAAACATATACTTCCAAACATGTAATCACTATCTCAGTTTTCCCATCAGATTGAGGAAGATAAGATGAGTTATGAGCTAATTGAGTACCAAGAGAAGAAAATAATTTCGTCCAAAAAAGTGAAAATGGGATCTCTATCACTTATAATAATCTTTGGGCTTCCACGAAGATTTTTAATTGTTTCCATAAATGTAGTAGCAAATGTATTTGCTTTAAAAGGATGAGATAATTCACAAAAGTGCACATAATTGGAAAATCTATCAACTACCCCCATGATGACACACTTTTCTTAAGACTTGGGTAAACCTGTGATAAAATCCATTAAGACCTCCTCCCAACACTGACTTGGAATGGTTTAAGGTTGTAATAGACCTGGGGTATTAATTGTCTCAACTTTATTTTGTTAGCAAACCAAACATTCTGCTAAAAACTTATGAATATCATATTTAAGGTCATCACAAAAAAAGTCCTTTTTGAACCTGTTGTAGGTTTTTAAAAATCTTGAGTGCCCTCCTAAGGGAGAGGAGTGCAATTTCAAAAGAATATTTTGTTTTACATTTGAATTCTTACAAGGATATAAGTGATATTTGTACCCTAATCAATCATTTTTACAGCTAAATGTATCAGATGTACTGGGATCTTGCTGAAACTTTTGAATGAGTGTCCACACCTCATCATAATTCTTCCATTCATCCCTTGCTTCTATTATCCACTTAGGTTGGATAATAAAAATAGAACAAAGAAATGCTTCGACATCCTCATCCTTTCCCGAGAATGCATCTACAACGATATTTTTCTTCCATTTTTTGTAGATGATTTCAAAGTCATAACCCAACATCTTTGTGACCCATTTGTGCTGCTCTTCTGAAGCTAATCTTTGTTCCAAAATGTATTTAAGACTATCATGATAATTTTTACATCTAAGTGTCTTCCCATTAGGTAAGGTCGCCATTTCTTTAATGCATTTAGTATTGCCAACATTTCCTTCTCATAAATAGGTTTATGTAAATAATTTCCTTTGATTGGATGAATTTCAAAAGCAATGGGTCTTCCTTCTTGCATTAAAACAACACCAATTCCATTTCTTGAGGCATCACATTCCACAATCAAGGCTTTTGTCAAGTCTGGCATAGCTAAGAACGATGCTTGGCACATTGCCTCTTTAAGATGTTCGAAGGCACAACAATAACAATAAGGGATTTACACTAACAATAACAATAAGGGGGATACACTAGTATTATAGGGAGCTAACATGCCCCTCTCCTTCAAAAAAGTTTTGTCCTCAACGCTTAAGTAGTTATTAATGCTCCTGTATAAAATTATCATGCTCCCATCTGGAATATTCAACGGGGAAGTTCTTCCACTTAATGAGATACTCTAAAATTGATCGATTTCGTAACTGTCGGGTTCTTGTTTTCATGACTACTTCAAGCTCAAATACGATTTTTCCTTCTTCATCAATTTCTTGCAACACTATTTGAACTAGAATCTTGTCACTGATAACCTTCTTTAAGCATGAAACATGGAAAAATAGGAGTACTCGGGAAGATGTAGGCAACTCCAATTTGTATGCCATAGTACCATTATTTTGCAACACCTTGTAAGTACCATATTACTTGGGTGCTAATTTATTATCCTTCTTAGCTTTCTGGAGGGAAATTTTCTTGTATGGTTGTAGCCATAAAAATACCTAGTCGCCTACCTCAAAACTTCTTTCACTGTGATGCTGATCTTTCCTGTTGTTTCATTCGACTTTGCGTCAGATTGAGGTTGTCCTTTAAGAGTTGGAGAACTTTTTGTGGATGCTCGATGTGATATTTCATTGCTTTAACCTTAAACTTTTCTCTTAAAGATCATGTGATGGATGGTGGATGATATCCATAAAGTGCCATAAATGGGATCATTTTTGTTGTAGTATGGAAGGAAGTGTTATACCACCATTTACATAGAGGTAACCACTTGACCCATCATGTTTGTTTATTAGATACAAAGCAACGAAGATATACTTCCAAACATGTGTTCACTATCTCAGTTTTCCCATCAGATTGAGGAAGATAAGATGAGTTATGAGCTAATTAAGTACCAAGAGAAGAAAATAATTTCGTCCAAAAAACTCGAGTGAAAATGGGATCTCTATCACTTACAATAATCTTTCGGCTTCCATGAAGCTTTTTAATTGTTTCCATAAATGTAGTATCAAATATATTGGCTTTAAAAGGATGAGATAATTCACAAAAGTGCACATAATTGGAAAGTATATCAACTACCTCCATGATGACACACTTTTCTTAAGACTTGGGTAAACCTCTAGTAAAATCCATTGATACCTCCTCCCAACACTGACTTGGAATGGTTTAAGGTTGTAATAGACCTGGGGTCTTAATTGTCTCAACTTTATTTTGTTAGCAAACCAAACATTCTGCTAAAAAATTATGAATATCATATTTAAGTTCATCACAAAAAATCCTTTTTGACCTTGTTGTCAGTTTTTAAAAATCCTGAGTGCCCTCCTAAGGGAGACGAGTACAATTCGAAAAGAATATTTTGTTTTATTTTTTAATTCTTACAAAGATATAAGTGATGTTTGTACCCTAATCAATCATTTTTACAACTAAATGTATCGGATGTACGGGGATCTTTCTGTAACTTTTGAATGAGTGTCCACACCCCATCATCATTCTTCCATTCATCCCTGGCTTTTGTTATCCACTCAGGTCGGATAATAAAAATGGCACAAAGAAATGCTTCCACATCCTCATCTTTTCCCGAGAATGCATCTACAACAATATTTTGCTTCCATTTTTTGTAGATGATTTCAAAGTCATAACCCAACATCTTTGTGACCCATTTTTGCTACTCTTCTAAAGCTAATCTTTGTTCCAAAATGTATTTAAGACTATCATGATATTTTTCACATCGAAGTGTCTTCCCATTAGGTAAGCTCACCATTTCTTTAGTGCATTTAGTATTGACAACATTTACTTCTCATAAATAGGTTTATGTAAATAATTTCCTTTGATTGGACGAATTTCAAAATCAATGGGTCTTCCTTCTTGCATTAAAACAACACCAATTCCATTTCATAAGGCATCACATTCCACAATAGAGGTTTTTGTCAAGTCTAGCGTAGCTAAGATTGATGCTTGGAACATTGCCTCTTTAAGATGTTCAAAGGCCTTAGTTGCTTTTGGAATCTGAGAAAATGCATATTTCTTCATTAATGATGTGATACGTGCCACTATTCTTGTTGGATAACTAATCCTCTATGGGTTAGTGTGGAAGCCAAATAGACAAACGAAGTCCAAGAGACCTTGGGATGTGGAACCCAACGGCCAAACCATGTACTATGAATGTATATGTTTTGTTAATAAAGAATGTACACTCATGTTTTATCTTTCATATGTTGTTTGCTGCAGTGTGTGTTTAACATGGTATCAGAGCAAGCGATCTCCTGCCCTACTCAATTGTGAGCCACTTTTTTTTGTGGCCTTTTTGTGCATACTTATACTCCAGCTCTGCCCATTTTCCTGATATAGAAAAACTAACATCTTCTCCTCATACTTAGTTTCGCAGGTTTCGTAGGTATCAGATATATTCTTTTGTAACAACTCCGATAGACCATTTCATCTCTTTGCCAGCTACTCTAGTCAATGTCTCTCTGACCTCTGCTTCTGTTGCTCAGACAACACCAAAATTTTCCTTTCCACTCTAACGTATCTAACAGTTCTACCTGATTCTCTCTGTGTCAATCAATACCCATTTTTTCATTGAGCGCACTTCAAAGATGTAGCAACACCCTTTCAGGTTTACTCTTGTTCCAGAAGAACTGTGAGGATGTAGTTGTGAGTTTATCATGGCCTGGATTGTATGGACGTTGGTATTAATGCTCCCTCAACCCTCAAAATCCAATGTCACAATCCAATTGCACACTCGGGATTTGACTCCATCGAGTGAAAAGGAAGTGATCAAAGCCGAATGACCAGAGTGCACTCCCACAACACCGTTTGGTTGACCTACCGTAGTGAGTCATATAACACACTACTCCTGAACATTGTATCCATAGCATATCACTCCAAACCACAAGTATCCCATATCTAGGCTGCTATGGTCTTGCCTTTGTCTTGAATGGTACACCAACAGTGGGCTTACACTAATGGGAGAAATAGTTGCGAGTCAATCTGGAGATGATGTTGGACTTGCCCATGATGGAGTCCCCTCTGAACATCACTTTGAATAAATAATAATGCTCTTCATTGCATCTGTGTTCCTTGATGATCTATAACTTGTTAGCTTTGGGATCTCATTGTTTGATTGAATCCCACTAATTTTTAACTTGGCTTCTGGTTGTCCAATTGACCCAAATTAGCTTATTGAAATCCATTTGGGTTTTAAATGTTTCATCAGACCCTAACAGGTTTCTGTCAAAATGTCCTCATTGTTTGACCGGATAATTATTTGATATTGGTTCTCATTTTCGGATTGATTCGGATTGATATCGGTATCATTTTCATAATTTGCTATTATTTCCTCCATAAAAATTGACCAAGTGAAAAGAGGTTTACGAGAAAAAATCCATTGAGACCATTCCAACTGATTGGATACTAAATATAAAGATGCAATGTGTACCTTTTGTGTGTGTTACACATTATGCAGATCAAAATATTGCTCCATCTGTAGTATCCATGTTACCAGATCCTTACCACCAAACTTCCTCATATCGATTTTTGGAATATGGTATGTCTTCAATCCAAATTTAGAGTCTATGAAATCATGATAAACATTCCTTTTGTTCTCCTTATGAGTTTCATCTAATACCTTTCCAACATTAGGAAAAATTTCTTGTAGTAACTTTGTCAAACATTCCTTCAAACCTTCCATGTCTGCTTTTAAACCATTCTTCAAATAGTCCATATTGCCTTTCATTTTTTGTTCTATTCCATCTTTAAAACCTTTCATGTATTCTTTTAAACTATTCTTCAAACCATCCATCTTATCTTCCATTTCATTTTTAGTTACTCTTTGTGCAAACACAATTTTTTGCAGTTGGTCTCGTGATTCTGATATATCATGATTGATTTCTTCCTCTTCTTCATGTGTCATAGAAGATCATTATGGTTGCTTACTAGGTGTGTCCATTTTTTTTGTTTTGAGGAATTTTTAAATCAACCAATGACATATATAATTCACTATGCCCTTTGAATCACTTCAAACTGATTTTTCAAACAAAAGTTATGCAAAATTTAAACAAATACACACATCTTTCTTGTTTTTTACGAGTCAAATATTGCAGTTGTTGTATCTTTGTAATTGTGAATATCCAAGATCTAAAATTATGTCATGTATTAGCCCTCTAAGTCTTCATTCTAACCCAACAAGTCAGATCAATATTGGATTCTTCAAGAAAGCATTATGCCCAATCTCCCATGATGGCCTGGCATGTCACTGTTTCAACCTTCGGCCTAGAAAATGATACCCAAAAAATTAAATTTCATCCCATTTCCATCATTTTTTATGAAATTCAAATCCGATGCTCAAAGAGAAAGTTATGACTATTTTCCCTAGGTCACCTATTTGACATGGAATTTTAGAGCCTATAAAAACCCTAACTTCCTTGGATCATATCTCTGAAAATATAGTGAAACAAGATCTGAAATTTGTATACAAAGTTCACCAAGATTTCGGCTTCACGTGGTTGCAATTTCATCTTTTGAAGCTTCGTATAAAACAATTTACAATGAAAATGTCACAATCACCTATTTGAAGCAGTGAAACCCTAGAATCCAAAGGTCTAATACCAAATGTTATGCAATAAACTCACAAATAAGTAGATCAACGAATTAAAAATTATCCTCTTTGAGGGGGAAACATAATTGACATTGCGTAAGTAAACAATTCTTGTATTATACAAATGAAAATACATCCTTTGTATATATGGAGTCTAAGGGGTCACAATATAATCAGAGCCTACATAACAATAATAATGCAAGGGCACAACAATAACAATAATGGGCTTATATGGGGCACAACAATAACAATATGGGGGATACATGAGCACACAAATAACAATAAGGGGGATACACTAAAAATAACAATAAGAGGACTACACTAGTATTATAGGGACCTAACATAATGAGTAGACCTTCCAATGGGCATAACTCTCAATCCAGGAGTTAGATTGAGACAAAATTTATATCGCTAAAAAGAGCTTGATGAGTCGAACGCATTGGTAGTATTGGTTTTAGATTTAGATGAGGTTAAGAAAAGAAATAATTTTTTAACCCATATTCATAACAAATCTTGGATATTAGGTAAATTTTGAGGTAACACCTTCCACTTGTGGAGAATAACCCAAGGGAGTGGGAGGGTATGTTAAAAAGTGGTATTAGAGAAAAGGTTCAATGTTAGGATTGAGGAGGCTCAAATGCACACACTAGGATGAATATGTGACCTACTAATTTCTTATTTGTTTACATATGTGTATCAGTTTTAAGTCACAACTGGTATGATGTTTATTTAAAAAAAATATTGATTGATTATGTATACCTTTAAAATTTCATGCTAGCTGATAATTTATGTTTCAGATGGGTTCACATCAACATGCTTATTGAAAATAATCCAAGGGGATGAGAAATTTCGTTTATTTATGTTTTTGGTTGACTTATAGCTATGTGCATAACAACACATTAGAAGACACCAAGGAACAATAGGAAAGCCAAGAATGGGCAACATAACTGAGTGTGGTATAACATTGATAGATCCCAACATGGTTGAGAAGAAAACTCAACCGGGAAAGGGAGAGAGGCATTAGAGAATTTTTTAGGTATAAAATGGCCCTCCTAAGGAATTTTATAAAATAATAGTGGATATAATGAAATAAGATCATATTACATCATCATGTTCTGGATGGAGAAATAAAAGATACTTTTTCAAATCGTATTTTCAACTTGTCTCCCTATGGTTTTACTCAAATATTGAGAGAGAGCACTTTTTGGATGAGGAATTTAATTTTTCATCCAAGGAGTACCCCTGTTACATATTTTTGATAGACCCTCCTACACGAAAAATGTCAAATACATGAAAAATGTGATTGCAATCACATCTCTTCATGTATTTCACATTTTTCGTATGGTAGGGTTCATTGAAACTATGCAACACTGGTACTCCTTAGATGAAAAATTAAATTATGCATCCAACAAGTGCTCCCACTTGAAATTTGAGTAAAATCATAGGGAGATAAGTTGAAAATACGAGTTAAAAAGTAGTTTTTTATTTTTTATTTTAATTTTTTTTATCCTTTTACCTTTTTACTCCAAAAATGGTGACTCCTCCCCCATGGTTCACATCATCATATTGAATCATATTGGTTTTTGAAGTTGATTTTTGTTGTACATTTTTTTCTTGAGGCCCATTTTTTACCTCAAAATTTATCTAATGAGAACTCTCCTCATAATTTAACTCTCCTTCCAGTGCAAGTATGTGGCATTTGATACATGGATGGAACATTTAGTAAAAGCTTTAGAAGATGCAAGACACTCTTGAAACTTCCATCTTCAATATCTACCATCCCTTGTCTAGTTTCCTCTTTTGGAGAATCATTTATCATAAGAATAGGAGGACCGTCATATGGCTTTAAAGATGAGAGATCACTTTTTGTGGTTTCCATGTGATGTGAAGTTCCATTATCTATGATCCTTTCATTAGGATAAGAATGTATATAAACTAATGCGTGTGCATTCCCTCTCGTTTTAGGTGCCTTTTCTTTCTACTTCTTCTTGTTATTCTCTAGAATACAGTACCTAAGATTGTTTGTTGAAGGGTATGCACCATGAGATCAATTATCTTATTCATACATGATCATTTTAGATGGTAACCATAGTTATAATAACTACATTTTGATTTCCCATTCCTACCCTTCTTTTCCTTTGAGCTAGTACATTCATCTAAAGTTTTGGGATTTCCTCCTTTTTATGGATTTGGTTCCCTCTGCTTTCCTTTTCTTTGGATTTCCGATTAGATTTTGAGTTTTCCTTGCCCCTTTAATGCAAAGAAAGTGCATGGGATTTGTAACTTTGCAATGTGCCCCTCTTTATGATCTTATCCTGAACATGCATCAAGGACTCAATAAAATCATCGAGTGTGAGCATATTCTAAGTTTCTCCTGTTGCAAGCCTAATTGTGTGAAAAGCGGAGACAAATATATCATACTCTAGACTTAATTTTTTCAATGTGTCCATAATTTCTTTCTTATATTTCTCAATTCCACATTCATTCAACTGGAGTAAAGAGGCTTTGAAGTTGGTGAAGAAATATTGAAGTTTTTCGAAACTTCTTGGATCTAATAAGTTGACCTACCTTTTAAGGATGTGATCCTATGTCTCATCTTTATTCCAAAAGAGTGTCTCCGAAGTGGTCCAAACTTGGACTAGTTCATGCTTTGACATGAAATAATAATTATGGAGAAATTGATAAGCATAAGAGACAAAAGGCCTCATCCATGTAGTTGAGATATTTGGATTTTTCAACTATGGAAGTTGGTTCAGTCTCCATTTCCATTGGTATCTAATACAAACTTCTGCTATTGAGTTGAAGTATAATATTTGGTTTCCATTAAAAATAGTTATAGGGTGTGATAATTGTGGAAGTTGGAAACTTCGTTCTTGATACCTACATATAGATTGTTTATATTCCTTCTTCCTAGCTCCCATGGGCTTGAATACTATGTGAAATTATAGTTGAACTTGCACAAATTAAATCTAGCTAGAAAACAATGAACACAACTTGCAAATACGAAAGAATAAAGAAAAGTGAGAGAGAAAATAAATAATAAAGTCTATTCATGCACAAAAATATTATGAGAGAATACAATTCCATACAATATATTTTACATGGTTGAACTAATATAGTAGTGAGTCTGGTAGTGAATCTAGAGAGATGTGAATGTGCACCAAAGAAAAGTGACAACTATTCCTAGTTAACTAGCCATGCAATAATTATTTCAATGTCTCAATCAAGTGGAAATTACTAGAACTCATACATGCACTTGTGGAGTTCCCTCTTGTTCATAATAACGAGGTTTCCATGCATGAATTGAATCACTAGTTTAACTTAAGTACAATTAAGTGTATGCTATCTCCAATATATGGAAGACCAAGATTGGAAAAACTTTGCCAAAGGTCTGCATCTCAGAACAATATTTGCTAACAATGGAAAAAATATATTAATTTTGAGTATACAAAAATTTATATATCAATAATTTTCCATTAGTCTCTCTATGTAATGTATATGCACTTTGTGTAAAGTAAAGTAGCCATGAAATCCCACCATAGAGGTAATCCATCATATATTTGTTTCATTGCTTTGCTCCATGCCCTTCAATTGTTCTAGAGGCATCTAGTTGAATGAAGTTTTCATTTGCATCCTTCCAAAATATGACATTTGACTTTTATGAAAAGCTTCCCATAATTGTAACCTGTGAGTGACTTCTTGGAGACAACCTTAAACAAATTGCCACTATACCCTTTAACTGATCACTATAGAAAACCCTAACTCTAAATTATCCCAAAACCCCTCAATGAGGAGCCCAATTTTTCTGTGAAATGGTAAGATGGATTGGAATTTTCCAATATGATATGCAATGTAGGTTGTTTTTCCCATGGTCTATGCATTTTTATGTTTTTTTATGGACTAGAACTAGGCATAAAAATGAGCGGAAGCGAAGTTTTTGAAAAAAATTGAAACAACACAGGGAGGGATGTAAAATTGTTAGAGCACATATAAGGATCTAGCTGAAGAATAATTGCATAAACTTGCAAGAAATGAAAAAGAAAAAATTGAAAAGAGAATGAATTTGATATCTCAATATTGATAATAAAATCAATACATAAAGCAACTAAGTTAAGTTTAAATGTATGCAAGCCCTGAGGCTAACTAAAGCTACCTAAACTTAAGTGTGCATTATGTTATGTTATGTTAATGTCCACGTACACCACTTGTAGACACTAAATTAACTAAATCTAATTAATACTAACTAATGTGCATATACACCAACAACCCCCCTTAAGCATAACTTAGGTGAGTATGATGCAATATGAATGATTCCTCGAAACGAGGCCATTTTAGGTATCCATATATAATGCATGAAAGAGGAGGGAAAACCTAGGGGGAAGAAACCCCCCCCCAATACAATGCAAAAAGAAAATAAAAGATAATTGTTCAATAATTATGTCCTTCACCCTGAGACAATCTCATGCAGAGTGAAACTTTCACTCAATGAAAGTCTCAGTGAATATGTCAGGAGTCTTCTTAGAATTAGGATAGTACTACAAATCGATGTTCCCATCATGAATCAATTCTCTAATGTAGTGCATGTGGATCTCAATATGTTTGGTATTTTTCCACTACACTGGATCTCTGCAAAACTTTAGTGTACTCTAATTGTCACACCATATGACAATCAGATGATGGAAAATGATACCAAGCTTCAAAAGGAAATGTTACAGCCAAATGGCCTAACTGGAAATATTGGTTGCTCCTTTATACACAACCTCTGCTAATGATAAAACAATGAAATCGTGCTTCTTGCTTTACTAATAAATGGGGTCAGATCCCAAACTAAGTACATAATCGGAGGTGGGCTTGTGGTCAAGGTTGTTTCCATGCCAATGTGAATAACATAATGGGATCGAAAGAATAATTTGTTGCATAATGAATCACATAACTGATTGTCCCCTGGAAATATCAAACGATGCACTTTGCATCTTTATGTAACTCATGTGGCTCCTACATGTATATGGAAACTACTCCTATGACATATGAGAGATCAAGACGGGAGTTAGTGAGATAAAGAAGTATCCCCACAAGCTAACGGTGTGTGTTTTCCATTCTCAAGATTTATCACTAGCAATAAAGGTGTGGTTGCTGGCTTGGAGTGACTCATGTGAAATCATGTCAAAAGATCTCTAGCATACTTTAGTGAAGAAATGGTAATCCCGGAACTATTCTCATCGATCTCTAACCCAAGGAACAAATTTAGCCAGCCCATGTCTACTATAAAAAATCACTTAGCAATGTAGTTTTCATCTCAAAAATGGCAGAAAATGAACTATTTGTTATCAAAATATCGTCTACATAGAGTACTATGATCAACAAGGAGTTAATTTTCTTCAAAAACTAAACATTGGAATCAGATTTGCAGCATACAAATTTTTGATATAACAAATAGGAATCCATCTTTGCATTCCAGGCTCTAAGTGCCTTCTTGAGGCCATAGAGAGATTTCTTTAGTTTGCATACCAAAGATGAATTTTGCACGTATCCCTACGGCTCTTCCATATATATTTCCTCCTTAAGATCACCATGAAGAAAGGCATTCTTCAGATCGATATGGTTCAGCTCCCACCATCTTGTTACTGTAATGGAGAGAGCTAGCCAAATGCAATCAATTTTTTCCACTAGAGCAAAAACCTTATCATACTCAACACCATGTAATACTAAAAACCGTTGGCCACAAACCATGATTTATATTGACTAACTTGGCTATTTCCTACTTTCTTGGTCTAACAAACCCACTTGCAACTGACAAGTTTACAATTGGAGGGTAGAGGAGCTAGCTCCCAAGTATAGTTCTCAATTAGAGAGTTGTATTCCTCATCCAAAGTTGCTTCGCATTCATGATACTTAACTACTTCTGCATAATCCTTTAATCATATGCATTCATCATATAAGAATGCATGGGAATGTATGTCTCGATAGCTAAGAATGATAATGGAGATTCCTCAAATTTAGGTCTTGTGGAAGTGGAAGATTCATCTAAAAGATCACTCATGTTGCACCATTGTTGTGTTGAATGTGGTTGAGAATCTTCCGAGCTACATGAGGACGTATTATCATGATGTTCAACAACTAATGGTCCAAAAGGTGTCGTAAGAAAAGTCTCATCTAGATCAAAATTATGATCTCAAGTATCATTTGCATACTCGTAAACATGTGGTGATGAAGACTTTTTAATAGGTTCATCTAGTGGTTCATGCAAAGCTTCTTCTTCAAACTTTACACTCCTTTCGATAAAGAGCTCTTCAATGTTGATTTCAAGCAATATTCACCCTCTGATCTCATCAGAATATCCAAAAAACCTGCACTCCTTTATTTGAGTCTCCAAATCCTTTCCCTTCTCTATAGGAATGCGGTCCCATGCTCAAGATCCGAAAATGCGGAACTATGACTTCAGGTTGCATGCCATTCCAAGGCTCAAAAGGTGTTTTTCTAGTAACATATTTATCAAGATATATACTCTGGATGTATGAAGGACAATTGCTGCTTGAACCCACAATTTTGATGGAAGATATCATGCACGCAACATCCAACTGGCCATCTCTTTCAAAGATTTGTTCTTCCTCTTGGCCACCCTATTTTGCTACAAAGTGTAAGGAACCGTATGCTGCAACTATATGCCTTCTTCATTACAAATATTCTGGATATCTTTGTTGACATATTCCTTCCCATTATCTATGTGGAGGATCTTGATGAATTTTCCAGTCTGATTTTCTACATGTGCTTTGAGAATCTTTGGATGCTGAAAAATTTAGTTTGAGGAAGTAAACCCAAGTGAATCTTGTTTAATAATCTATAAATGAAAATGTATATCTTGCTTTTGTCATTGAAGGTACTAGAAATGGACCCATGAGATCACTGTGTACAAGGTCCAAATGTGATGAGGTTCCCCATGCATGCCCCTTCTCGAACATGTCTTGTGGATGCTTTCTAAGAGCACATCCATTACAAGCACCCTTTGAAAATTTAATGGCTAGTAGTCCTTTAACCATCCCTTTCTTGCTAGGTTGTTGCATATACCTGAAATTCAAGTGTCCAAAACTCTCATACTAAATGCTACTTTCTTCATTTGCATGGGTAAGTAGAAAAATTGAATCTATGTGAGGGACAAAATCAGAAAAGGTATACAAACAAGATTGATCATTTACCTTGCCATATGAAATCTTTGAGTTGGTTTCCATATCATAAATGCTCATGGAATCTGGGGTAAATTCCAATTTCCTTTCAATGCTTGTGTATTTCATATGATACACTAAAATAAGATTCACAGAAATCCTCAGAATATGCAAGACATTCTCAAAACTTCCATCTTCGAACTACACTCTTCCTTGCCTAGTTGCTTTACTTGCAGAATTTTTTCCCATGAGAATAGGAGGTCCCGAGTTTTCTTGTAGAGAAGAAATAGATTCCTTTGAAGAATCCATATGTTGTGAAGCTCTTGAATCGATGATCCATTTTTGTGTTTTAGAATGAAGAGCAATGAAAGAATGACCATTACACCTTTTGTTGATGGTTTTTCTTCCGACTTCTTCTTGGCACCTTTTGGAATGTGATGACCAAGATTATTTTGTTGAAGAGTCTTTTTCAATAGATCAATAGTCTTTTGCATGCAAGAGGATTCAAGATGATAGACTCAATCACAATAAGGACACTTGGAGTTTCCTTTCTTTCCCTTCTTACCCTTGGAGCTGGAAGAGTCATATGGAGGTTTTGAATTTCCACCCTTTCTTGGATTTTGATCTCTTACCTTTCCTTCGCCTTTGGATTATTGATTTGGTTTCAAGTTGGACTTTCCTTTTTCATGCATGGTGAGAGCATGTGAATTCGAAGAATTGAATGAAACCATCTTGATGAGTTTATCCTGTTCATGAATGAGAGACTCAACAAATGCATCAAGTTTGTGAATTTTCCATTTATCTCCAATTACAAGTCTAATTGTATGAAATGTAGAAATAAAAACAACATATCCAGGACCTAATTTAGACAAGATAAAAAGAATCAATTGACTTTCCTATTTGGATTTATTGATTCCATAATCCTGTAATTGAAGAAGCAATGATTTCAATTTCGTAAAGAACTCTTGAATGTTCTCAAAGTTGTTTGGATCTAAGGAATTTAGCTCATTTTTGAGAATATGATCATGCATATCGTCCCGCTTTCCAAATAAATTCTCCAAGGTTGTCCAAACTTGATTCAAAGTTTTGCATTTGTCCACATGGAAACGCATTGTATGAGATATGGTGAACAATAGAAGACCAAAACCCTCATCCATCCTGATGAAGTATTTGGATTTTTCAATGGAAAAATTGGGTTCAACTTTCGTATCCATAACTATCTGATACAAGGCTTTGCTTCTGAGGTGAAGCAAAATATATAGCTTCCATCGGAAGTAGTAATCTAGAGTGAGAATAATTGAAGGTGGGAATTACATTCTTTCACCTTTCGGCTGTAGCGACAATTGCGACAATTATCTAATATTATGATCCGCAAATCAAAAGCGATTTCCAATTCTTTGATCTTCAAACCAATAATAGATTGTTAATGCACCTTCTCCAAGCCCCTACAACTTTGATCCCATCTAAAATTATTAAAGCAAAGATAAAGATCTAATTAAAGAATAATTTTATAAACTTGCAAGAATTGAAAAAAAAAATGAATTCAATATCTCAATATTGATGAAAAAATCAATACATAAAAAAGCTAAGTTAAACTTAATTATATGTAAACACTAAAGCTATCTAAAACTAACAAAATTATGTGTGTTTTATGTCATGCTAATATGCACGTACACCACATGCAAACAATGAAACTAACTAAAACTACTAAAACTAACTAATGAGCATATACACCGCAAAAGAGTCTATTAAAAAATTGAAAAATCATATAAATGATGTAATTAACTAACACTATTTAAAGCTAACTAATGTGCATAGACACCTTCACCCTCAAAGGAGTCTACTAATGTGCATGTACACCCTCACCATCAAGGGAGTCTACTTAAAAAAAGAGAAAGATTATGTAGATGATGTTGGAATGGAGTAACGTCGTTTAAGTGCATCAAGTCTCCATCAGCCAAAGTATGTACGACCCTACGTAAGTTATTAGCGTTGGTTGGAAGAACTACTTGGAAGTTGTATGCAAAGGTGCAAATATATCAATGACAAATATTAACAATTAACTTATTGGCGTTGTCTCACTGCGTTAGAATGACAATATCAACAATTAACTTATTGGTATTGTTTCACTGTGTTGGATATTATTTTTGGGGGCATAAAATTTATTTTTTTTAAATCTATTTTTAATAAACAAATAGATTTAGCATATATTTAATGGTTGAAATATTTATAAAACATTTAAATTGTACAATTATAACTCAAATTTAGTATGAATTTAATACCAGCTAGCTACATTCATGATACCAATCAAAGTAACAGAAACAATAAATTCGTGTTAGAGGCGTTTTGTATATGTTAATAATTGCGCCAGCAATACCATTTTGAATGTTCGCTGACAGAGAAAATTACTCAGGTTATCATGCAGAACTTCTGGCTTTCATCTGAAGCTGAAACGGAGGAGCTCTTGCGGTTAACCAGATATATGACTACTGATTCAACGTTAAACCTTGGACTCTTCATTGCACCAAGCATTCAGTTAATAAAATTATAGACGTATATTATCGTTTGAGCGGAGATCACTTTTGCTCTCTTTAAAAAGTAAAATCCGCTCACTTAAATTTGATAAATCCCAGTGTCATCAACACCACAGAATTTCTGAAATTCCTTTGAAATCGCTTTTGGTTGCTCGCTATCCACATGTGCATAATCGTTGTTCTGCTATGATCTTTTTATGTTGCAGGTTCATAATTACCCGTTATTCTGGACTCCCTTAGGGATTGTAATAATTAGCCACCTGGTATTCTCTTCTTTTTTGGTTAGAAAAATAGAGAGCACATTATTACACACAAATTATTTGATCTTTTTATTGATCACTATAGGTACAAATATATAAGAGATAAATAATTGATTTCCACATATTTACATTATGATTCCAACAACTTCTAGATTGACTTATAGGGGCTCATAATGACAACTACACATGACATGGAAACATTACTGCCAACCCTCCTTTAATGCTTGCATGAATAGCATGAAAAATACATATTACAACAATAAATAAATATATGTATGGCTAGTATTCATCAACACCCACATCTACTCTAGAATCTCTCATACACCACTCTTTCACCACCACCTCACATACACCACTCTTTCACCACCACATCTTCGAGCTATTGCTTGACCTCCATTTAAAAAGTAACTGTCATGGTTGATGAACTTTGCAAGATCAACAATATTGACAACTTGGCTAGTTAGGCTTCAGCTATAAGAGCCATCAAGTAATAAACCATCCTATGGACCAACCATCCATCAGTTGGTAGGATGGATGTCTAGATAATGAATAGATACTGAATGTGCTCAAGAGTTCATCAAACAACTTGACCTTAGCTTATAGTTTAAAAACCACGAACCCTTTTCATAACCAAAATTTACTAGACAACAAATTGATGTTTGGATGGCTGTGCTTCTAGTTTAAAAAACCACGCAGTCTTTTTAATAAAAAACAAAAACACCAAACATATAGCACACTCTTTTTTTTTTAATAATAATATATATGGCTACACAAAACATCTTAAAAACAAATCTTGGCCCATAACTCACCCACCGATTGAAGATTTACAATCAGAAATACTTTTCACAAGACTCAGAATAATCTTTTCCCCACAATCCATTATATTTTGGTCCATGTGAAAATGAGTCAAAAATCTCTCATAAACACGCATCCAATGCTGCAAACTTGATTTCTTGAACTTCTCCCATTCGGTAAACATTTCGTTTGCATTTACAACCCTTATTCGAGGCATTATACATATGCTGAAAAAGGATCCGATCCACCCTATTTTCCAGATCTAAAATTCGGGACTCCTCAAACTTGTTAGTGCAGCAAGGGAATTTTGTACAGCAACAACCAGACCAAAAATAAAAAGTTTGATCCAAGGAAATATATGCTCATCCACCTGGCGTTCAATTCTGGCAATGATGGCCTCAGCATTCTCTGCCTCCACAACTCACGAGGCCAATCCCCATCACTACGATGCGTTCCCAACTCGTTGGCAGCAGCAGTGATTAAGCACCTGTAGTGGATTTCTGACGTTTGGGGTTCCACAACATTGCCATGTCACACTCAGTTGTTTCATCTCTGATGGATCGGGCCATAAATAGGGATACTCAAAATCGGCACACCACAACCCGGTTGGCTCTTCAACAAATCCTCGACTCGACCCAGTATTTATTACCCATACAGTTGATTCTTTTTCAAATCTTGCGTATCCGTGTGAATATAATCAACAACGGTGGCCAATAAAATATCAAATCCAGATCTAAGATGCCACACGCAACAAGTGTTGACAGGGACAAAGCTCTAAAATCCAACCTTAATTTAACTAGAAATAGAACGACTGCAGATTGACTATGCTTCAGTGAGTGTCCCTCTGATCTTTCCTTCAAAATTCTGTGGCACCAACAAGCTCCACTACTTTCAGGCTCATGATAGCAGGAAATGCAGTGCTCGAATCTGATCTTGTAAACATCACAGTCGTAGGCGATTTGTTGTATATGAATCTACGGATCAACAAGCAAACATACAGATCTATAAAACCAAAATTTACTCTAGCAGAAACACAAAACGCAACACGATATCCTACCCTAATCAATTTACAGAGGTATAAAATTCAAGGCTCTCTCGTCTTCCTGGCCGGCTCTCTCATCTTCCTGGCCCTCGCTTGAGGGAATGAAGCCAACCCAATACCCCTCGCTTCACTTCAGGGAATCAAGCCAACCCAATACCCCTCTCTTCAGTTAAGGGAATCAAGCCAAGCCAATACCTCTTTTGATACCATGTTAGAAAAATAGAAAGCACATTATGACAAACACAAATCACATGATATTTTTATTAATCACCACATGTACAAATATATATTAATCACCACATGTACAAATATATAAGATACAAATTACTGACTTGGACATATATAGATTATGATTCCAACTCATAACATAGGAACTAACCACTTTTAGATTAGCACCTAGAGACTTACAATAACAACTACACATATAAAAGCATTACTTCCAACATCTTTAAAAGTTTTTAATAATGAGCTGAAACAACTTGTAAATAGTGCACATGCTCCAGTGACATAATGGTTTCTTAGGCACTGTGATCATATCCCCTCGTGGAAACATGAAGATGATTAAAGAAATTGCCTTTGTAGTCTTGAATTCTGGACATTTCATTGTTTTGTTATGGTATTAGGATAATTACATAATAATAGTAAATGTGTATATGAGTTAATTTATAATATATTTTATATTTATAAATAATTAAATTATAATTTATTTTAAATTGATTATGGAGATTTATTTTATTAGATTATGGAGATTCATTCGACTTTATTATAGGGATTTTTAATTTGTAAATAGGTTTCGTTACAGTACAATGAGTGAAATTCATAACTTATAAAACCCATACATTTCAAAAATCCATGATTCATTTCATATGAATTCGTTTATATGACATTTTTTAATTAATTAATTTTATTAAAATGACAAAAATGACAACTACTTTTAAGACAGATTCCAAATTTTGATTTATAACTATTAATATGAATATTTGTAGAGATTAAATCACTGCCATTCGGCTAATAATTATCCATAATTAAATCAAAATTCTAAAAATTCTATTCCAAAATAAACACACCTGCTCAAATAATTATAATATTGAAATTTAAAAAAAGATAAACATTTTATATAATCCATATATACTTAAAAGTGTTCAATACTACACTAAAAGCCTCCAAGGTGTTTTTTAGTTTGTATCATTCAATTTACTTTTTCTATTCTAAATTTCAAGTGACTCCTCTTAGTCTTCTACCATTTAATAAAAAATAGATCTTACCTTTTCCTTTCTAATCTTAAAGATATGGTAATCCATTTACCTTTATTTTCTAACTATCTTTGTTTATTTAGACTTTTCTCGTAGTGGAGTCATTTTTCTTTTTTTTTAAATGAAAAGGGTTAATGTTCAATTTGCGATCAAAGATCTAAATTAGGGAAACCCTATAAGTTTATGACCAATAGCGAGAACATAATGGCTTTAATAGGAATGTGGCCAAAGTTCAGACAAAAATGAGACTCTAATACCAAATGTGACAACCAACCCTAGACTATGAATAGAATCACTAAAAGAATTGAATACAAAGTAATCCATTTATTATAAAATGTATTATATTGAATAAATGTGTGAAACAATTATGTGATGTAATACAATTAGGACTTACCTATATACCTCAGTGGAATTCTCATTTATGAATAATCATGTTTTTTTAGACATGTCATTTAATAATACTAATTATTATTTAATTATATTATTTTATATATTTATATTCATATCATCTCACTCATGGGACCTTATTGTGTTGTTCTAAACTCAAAGAATTTTCCAAGAGTGCAAGAAATACATCAAACATAATTTGCATGCAAAAGTCATTCTACCTAGAAAATGAAATTCTTATTTGACCACCATTGTTCAAGAGGAGACCATGTTAGCCCACGTTACTCATGTAAAAGGGGCTAGCCACATGAAGACTATGAAGAAGACTCTATAATGATCGAATTTGTAACTTTATTTAAGATTTGAGGATTCACACTTAACCTTAACTAGTTATTGGGTTGTGTTATAACCGAGCCACCACGAGTAAAACATGTTCCATTCATTTTGTTTGTATCTTGTTCCATAGTAGAGGAAACCAACAAATGGGGTTTGGTATCTACGTAGGCTATCAGGCTACATGCCTCAAGTAACTCCACATAGAGTTCCTTCTGTTTTTTCCTTATTTTTTCCATTCCAAGAAAAAGAGAATAGATTGGCCTCACCTTTTTATCTAGGTTTTCTTCTATAAGGGTTTCTAAAAGCATATCTTGTGCTCACTATTTATTTCCTTGAGATATGTTTGTGTAGGTTTAGAAGGGATTTTTATTCATTGTAATACGAGTCTAATTCAACCATAGGCCATCCTATTTAATGGATGATTAAGATTCTTATATGATATTATGTAGTCATAAGTTCCATTGTTCCATAGGTTCTATCTTAACACTAGGTCTTCCCTCTGCAATGAATCCTTTTTTTCATCTATTATGGAATCAAATTCCTTAGTTTTTATTGGATATTTCAAAGAAACTTAGTTTTCTTTGGCACTTTTTGGACAAATTATTTTCTTTTTTTGGGTACTCCATTGGTTTTCAACTCCTATTACCATCCTCAATTTGATGGAAAAATTGAGTTTGTTAAGAAATTTCTAGAATGCTAACTTCATTACTTTTCATACAATAAACATAAATAATGAGTCAAGTTGTTGTCCTTGGAAAAATGGTGTTACAACACATCCTTACATACTTCATAAAAATATCCAAATTATGGCATTTTATGGATATAATCTTCCATCCATTGCATCACCCTTGAGAGGGAAATGAATGCTAAAGTAATGGATTACCATGTAGAGAACCAACATGAGGTTAAATATGATAAAAACAAGCATATCAATATCAAGGTGAAAAGGAATCTGTAGCAAGGCATTGCACAATTTTTTGACGCGATCAACCGATAATATTTATTATATATTATATATATATATGTTAATCAATAAATGAAAATTTAGCACTAAGGTTTATAGTACCAATTTAAGTGTCAGGGAAGAGTGGAATCCTCAGTAAATTAGAGTTTGCACTCATTTTGACATGTACATAGGGCTTCCATGTTTCTTGCTTAAAGAAGATTAATATGTGACAAGATCCCAGTTCAAACGATTTTACTAGATTAATTGATAGGAAGAGAAAAAAAAAAAAAAAACCCCAATTAAAATAATATATATATATATATTATATATATATATATATATATATATATGAGACCTAATTCTAGAATTATTTTATTTGCTAAATTCCTTTTATTATAAAAAGAATCTTCCTCCTCAAATAATTCTATTTTAAGGTGTGGAGATAGTTCTTTTATTTCAAGCTATTTAGATATTTGTGTCTTAACCCAAAATCACTTGTATCTAAAGTGAGTTTGACATAAATATCTCAAGCTTTGCACTAAACCATTGAAGGTCAAAGAAAAAATGGGTGGTTACTCTTACTATAAATATTATTATATAACATCTCAATTTAAATAAGAGGGTGCTAGGTTATAATAATAAAAAGGAAAACTTTAAAAAGGTTCTCAACCTTAATGTGGAAACATTCGAAATTATTTCTTCTTTGTTAACTAAATCATATATTATATATTATATATAAATATATATATTTATATATAAGATATAGACTTTCACATTCAGTAGCCTTAAGATACTAAGACTACACTACAAGTCTTAACAAAGAGAATTCAACCCTTCCTATCTCTCATTGTTTCGTTAAACTTCCCTCATATCAATATATATAAACAAGGAAGGATTGGTTTTCAAATTTTACCAAGCGCAACGCTTCTGAGGGAGGATGGAAAAATCAAGTTTTAGAGGCCTTCTCTTAGGTATTTTATCGAGTTTGATGGCTCATTGGAAAGTACACACGTGGGGCTACTTGACCTAGTTTCCAGAATTCAAAATGGACTCCTAAAAGTTGATTAAAAAACAACATTGAACTAGCGCGACGCTTCTGTAGCTTGGGGTGACCTTTCTGTCTCAGGCGCGACCCTTCTGCTACAGGCATGACCCACTGATGCGGAACACTTTTTCTCTAGGCACGAGCCATCTATTTTCCTCGCGCAACCCTTTCTCAACACATTCACAATTCTTTGCCCTTCATCCTTTATCCTTATAGATCACGATTTCCTTTAGCTTTCTTTTTGTTATCACATATTCCTTACTTATTGAATACCATGAGATCCTTTCCCCTGATCTCATCGAGTTCACATAACCAATATCAACTTCATGAAAGTTACTGGATAAAGAGACTAACTTTGTAAATTCTCATTCATAACTGAATGTAGCTTCAACCTTTGATCTGAGAATTATGATGTTAGATATAAACATACAGACTTATTTCATCACTAATCATGACACCTTGACTCTCTTTCGAACAAATAATAACTAGGAAATATTTCGATATCACTAAGTAGAGTTTTACTTCAAATCCAAATGGAGTCGTCACTAGGCATCAATTTCGACCCCAACATCGAATATATGACCTTGCTTCTTTAAAGCTTTTTGGTTTAATGTTAGATGGAACTTCCTTCTTCCTAGTCCAATTATGTTTTTGACCTGCATCTGTTCACTTTGAGATGACAAGCTAATTGCATAATGACATCAATTAGAATATATACATATGCCTTTAAATATTTTCACTCCAGGGAAAGGTTGACAGAAAATCTTACATTACATTCATAGTATTTATGCATACAGATTGGAATTCTTCCACTCAACTCTATATATGGAGACAATTACACAATGAAAACTTCCTTTCATTACAAAACCTGCACATACATATACTCAGAAATATTTGTTCTGGTCTATCTTCTCTATGGCATGATTTATCATGCATTTGGCCATTCTTTTTTTCCTATCTAACTAACACTCGCTCTCTACTCGCACTCCTCTTAGCCTCCTCTCTTCATGCCCTCTTAGGCTTATAATTATAGGAATAATTACATAGTTATGGATCATTGCGGTTCCTAGTTCTTCTCCATAGATATCTCAACTAGCTCCTAAAATCTCTTAATGATCCCTTGAGGATCTCAACGATAGTTCTATATCTAAATTATGTCCTTATGAGTAGATTATACAAAATCTCTCAATCCACTTTTAACTCAATTAATTTCCTATTGTAGGATCTCCTAATCTCCAAGATTTTTATGAGATCTTCACAAGTATAACCATCTCTCATATTCTCACATAACTGAGAATAAATACACTTAGAAACTCACACATATTTCTCACTCAAATTATTAAAAATATACAAAATTTCCTATTATGAAATCAAAAACATCAGATCCCCTAAGTCAACCAAATATACAAAGATTTTCTTGAGTAGACAGTAGAAAAATTATTCATATACTCCCATCTAAGAGGTCTGTCACTTTTTTGTAGTAATGTGATAGCTACAAGTCTTAATGACTTGCTACCTCTGATGAAACTGAGAATTTGGGAGTTGCCCAAATTCCCAATTTCTTTAAAAAAACAAGATCCTGGAGCCTCTTTCCTTCGTGATTTCTTCACTGGTAGAGCATTCATCTCTCCATCATCATCAGAATCTTCCTCTGTGCTGCATGCTGTCTTTAACAAACATTTACATATAACAGATACATGATATTTGGATCAACAAGCTTGAACATAAGATTTAACTTAATTATACCATACACACAGGCATAGGCGTACATAATACTAGAACACGTTTCATATATATATATATATAGAACAAATTACATTCCAGGCTAAGGCATTTCAGCCTTAAAACCCCACTCACAATCGACTACATCTTGCTCACTCACTATTTTACTCACAAATAAGATATATCTCACACCCTATCACATTACATTTATATAAGATGCATTAGGAAGAATTGATAAGATTTTCTCCTAGTTTTTCTACAATGAAAGCTCTCCAAAAGTGTGCATGGCTGTATCCATCTTATCTGCTTTAAATTATCCGCTTTAAATTCGCTTTTCTGCTTTAAACAAGCTTTTCTCTATTCTGATCTTCTGGTCCAGGTTTGCTCACTTAGTTGCTGGTTTCTCCCGCATCAGACTCCCGAGGCACAAAAATTTATGACCTCCTGGTCATATGCTTCTGGTCTTCATAATATCAATTTTATCCACTGCATTCTTTCACTAGAACTCCGTGAGCTGCAACCAACCTCTACAGTAACAGCCTCCTCTGTTACACGATACCTCACCAAGCCCTCCCGCACTCTGTCTTTTGGCATCCTTCTCTAGGTTGCTGCAAATCTTCTCACCTTCAGCTGCCGCCATCTGCACAATAGCAAGACCATAAACTCTTCATCTTTAACTCAACTGTACCTCTTTCATCGCAGAATCTTACTGCTCTGATACCACCTGATGAAAATGGGAATTTGGGGGCTGCCCAAAATCCCAATTTCTTTAAAAAAACAAGATCCTGGAGCCTGTTTCTTTCATGATTTTTTATCTGGTAGAGCATTCATCTCTCCATCATCATCTGAATCTTCCTCTACGCTGCATGCTTTCTTTAACAAACATTTACATATAACAGATACATGATATTTGGATCGACAAGCTTGAACATAAGATTTAACTTAATTATACCATACACACACCCGTAGGCGTACACAATACTAGAACACTTTTCATATATATATATATATATATATATATATAATATTATATATATATATTTATTATATTATATATATATATATATATTATAATATATATTATATATATACAGAACAAATTACATTCCAGGCTAAGGCATTTCAGCCTTAAAACGAACTCATGCTCGGCTACATCTTGCTCACTCACTATTTTACTCACAAATAAGATATATCTCACACCCTATCACATTACATTTATATAAGATGCGTTAGGAAGAATTGATAAGATTTTCTCCTAGTTTTTCTACAATGAAAGCTCTCCAAAAGTGTGCATGGTTGTATCCATCTTATCTGCTTTAAATTATCCGCTTTAAATTCGCTTTTCTGCTTTAAACAAGCTTTTCTCTATTCTGATCTTCTGGTCCAGGTTTGCTCACTTAGTTGCTGGTTTCTCCCGCATCACCCTAATTAGCCAAGAGAAGTTTACTTGAATTTTAATAATCAAATTTGCTCAACTAGCTTGTACACTTTCATTACTAAAAAGTAGGATCGAACCCCCTCATCAAGAGTGCATTTATTTCTACAAAATATAAATTATTCATAAAACTGAGTCAAGAATCTCTATAGCTCATATAAAAATGGGATTTACCTAAGATAAATCCCTAGAATTCATGAGATTAATGATGGTGGTTTATAAGCCCATGTTTTTAGGAAAATATGTTTTGCATAATAACACCCTCCACCCCTTCCCCACTCACCCATGGTATTTACCCATAGTATTACATATGAAGAAAATCAAGCACGCTCTAAGAGAGAGAATTATTCATTTGAGTGAAAATGATGCATGTACACAAACAACGCCCCTTAAGATTGACTTAGGTGAGTATGATGCACGAAAATATTCGGTGCTAGCTATGTGACTTCATGTTAGGTACCCAAATATAAAAAAAAGTGTTCCTACAAACTTAGGTAAGAGGAAAAACCTAGTGGAAAGAACCCCTCTTCCCTCACCCGAAAAAAATAATAATAATAAAAAATAAATTTAATAAAAATAAATTAATTAAAAATTAAATGAAATTAAAAATTAAAAATTAAAATTTAAAAAATTAAAAATTTAAATTAAATAAAAAAAATAAAAAAAATTTATAAAAAAAAAAAAAAAAATATATATATTTATATATTATATTATTATATTATTATAATATTAGACAAAGCAACCTACTCTAAAGTAGATGTCTCTTTCACTCCCAAATGAGCCTATAACTTTGTGAACTTCTACTCATTAAGAAGAGGAAGAAAAGAGGGAGAAAGAAAGAAATATAAAAGAAAAGGAGGAAAGGAGAAAAACATAGGAAGAATAATAGAGTAGACACTAGTGGTATGTTGAGGCCAAAGCACAAGAAGAAGATCTAAAGTCCCAATAGGTAGCTCAACAACATGATGTCCAATAGAGCCCAGACTCCAGCTAATATGACTTTGTTGAACTAGAACCCCTACCATCTTAGGTTGTCACTTACCACCTGCAATAATGGGATTTACACCAAAACGAAAGAGAAAAGTGGTTAACTTGGGAAATTTCAAATACAAACACAACATGAACAGGAGAGTAGAACACAATAAAACAACCCATTCCACTCAACATCTACCTTAAGTGATATTCACTATAGAAAGGCTCATTGTACCAAATTCCAGAAAGGATCCACTTTCCATGGAATAGTAGGCACAATGTTCTCTCAAGAAACTGAAAGGAAATTGAAATACCTCCTTGAATATTTATAGTAGAAGGATGACCACATAGTAGAGTTGGAGCAACTAGTCAAACTATTAAAAGATAAGAATATAAATATGAAGTAAGAGGACACTAGCATGGAAGAATATAGTTCTCGTGTGCTTAAATTACACGAATCTATTAAGGACATGATCAAATAGGTCTATCCTTGCCTCTAGTAGCTCCAAAAGATATCCACCAAGTTGATGCCACTATTGAAACTAGCTAAAGAAAGCGACAATCATATATAAGGAGTACGGAATGTTGTGAACCAACTAGAGAAATAACACAAAGTGTATCCATAGGATCCATCAAAGGCCCCTAGGATCATTAAGGAATAATTGACATACAAATCGATCATTGTAAACAGGGCCCAAAAAATCCAGGAAAAGTTGGAGAAAGATATCTCTAGATTTGAAGCTTAGTATCAGAAGAATTATTTCTTAGCTGAGAGATTAATCATGATGAATAATTTCAAAACATTATCGCTGATGGAGAAGCTAGGCTTGATGAAGAAGTATACATGGAACTAGAATAGAATTTAATTTCTAGATATTTTTCTTTTAGTGTCTTCATAAGCAATATTACAAATAAAACCTCAAACAATGCATTGTGCAGCCCTCAAAGTAGAAAAAAGTGTTGAACTCCTTCATGGTATCATTGAAGAAAGATGTGTAAGCCCTCTCACAAAGCATGTCATAATGCCATGTCATCATGGAAGGGTTCTTACCTAGTAGGATTAAGATGATATACTCCTATTATGGGATTTGGGTATCCTATCTTCAAGAAAATCTTGAGGGTCCCTCTAGAAGATCCAATCACACTATAGTAGTTTTCATTTCAGACATTGAGTTACAAATAATTTTCATTAATTGTATTTAAAATTGTTGAAAATTTGAATAGATTATAACTGTCAGCAATTGAAAGCCCAACAATCCCTCGGGAAGTTACTAATGTAATCTATAAATGTTGTAAAACTCCAAGTGAGAAGGAATTTTGAATATTTTTGGAAATCCTTGTAGACAATATCTAGGAAGTTGTTGCATTATGTATGTTTTGATTAATAATATTGAGAAGCCCAGGAATGCCATTACTCATATTGTAATTTGGCATACATTATGATTTGTTTATGAATAATATTTATCAAATTCATTTATGTGTGCATTTTATGAGACTTATTGTTGTTAGCTAACGAACTATTATGTGGAGTAGATAGTTTTTGTTTACTCACATCGTTATTGTTTCTTTCTTATAGCTTTCTTCAATGCACCCTTATTAAATCAAAGATTGAGTATACTTTGTTTGTTTTAGTAAATTAAGCATTATGTGCCAAGAAATCATCTAATATTTTTCTTGACTCAACATTTGTAGTGTTTATTCACTCACTTTTTCCTATTCTAACATGTCTTTCAACTTTTAGTTAGTTTATAATAGTTTCACTTTCACAATTAGATAGTTGTTAGCTTAGTGATTGCATCTTTCTATTGTGACAATCATTCAATATCTCACAACATCTAAAACCAAACATGGTTACCGAGCCATAATCTAGATGAGTCTCTTACCCCAAATAGTGTGAGGTTTAATTGTGACCTCATATCTAAGAAAACCCTTGTGACTATTGTTGTCTCATTCATCCTTGTCAACAAGTTACTAAGGTGAAAATGCCCATGCTATCAAGCTTTAGGGTCACTTGAAATGTAGCTAACAAATATATTAATGGTTGACGGCAACACTTTGATGCTTTGCAAAGGTTTAATGGCAATCTAGTTATAGCTAAATGTTAACAAGGTATATAATATGAAACACTATACCAACAACCAAGTAGAGGGTAGTTAAGTTGTTATTTACACCCAATGACTTCGGTAAATAGGAACATGGGAGACAAAATGCTCAACATAAGACACTAGCTATCTAACAACTTAAGTGATGGGTTATGGTGAAACTCCCTATGTTTAATGAGAGAGCATAATGTCGACAATGTTGTACCCATCAATTTTGTGATTGAAGCAATATTAAATGGTGAATACAATGCTATTATGCATATTTATTGAGTATACATGTACCAATATCCAAAAACAAAATCAAACATAAAAAATAAACCCATTCACAAAATAGTTAAACAACCATAAAGAATTCATATGCACAATAGAAACAAAGCTTTTACCTTGGAAACCCAAATGAGAAAACCATCATTGAATGATGGACTTTCATTCTACTCAATAAATAGTTATAAAGGTGATTGACATTCTCAATTGGAGATTAATCCATTCATACTCATTAGCGAAATTGCACATGGCTTTGGCCCAAAGGTCACTTTTGATTTTTGAATAAGATTCTTCTTACGACTTGTTTGTGTTCTACAACTATCCTTCTTCATTTCTTTGCAAGCAATCTTTTCTTAAATGTCTTTCTTCTCCGCATGGTTTATTTAATGGACTCTCTTGGAAGGCTAACCATTATAATGACTTGCTTTTATATATTGAATTAGAAGAATTTTTGGATTATTCATTAAAACTTTGCCAAAACAATTAAATCTTTGTTACAAAATTTACAAAATAAATTTAATTAAAACACAATTAAAATTAACTAAACTTTGTATTTAACCAAATTTACATGAAATGGTCATTAAAATTTCACATAAACTTTTAAATCTTACATATATAATATTTTTTCCTTTCATTAATAATAATAATATTATTATAAACTAAAAAATATCAACCTTATAATAACCAAAATAAAAATTAAGAAAAAAATATTTGATAATATACGAAAATAGATCTATCTTAAATATGAATCTAACATGAGCTGAGAAAGATCCAGTTTATTCACGTGCAATCCTTTTTAATGAATTGATATTATTTAAATGTTTAAATTTCAACTTTAATGATGAATAAACAGAATTACACATTATACTAAGTTGTAAAATAAACTTTTCGACTTAATAATTATAATTACAAAAATAAAATACAAAGATAATTCAAATACAATACACAAATAAAGCCAAATTCATTTTCACATAGTCAACTAAATATTACCTGCTCCAAGATACGATGGAACAACTTCACAAACTGATGTTGAGATTCACTCACAAAATATGAATAAAAATATGCTTGAAAAATATGAGTAATAACACCTACGGAAACAAAAGACAAAACCTACGTGCAACAAGGAAGCGTGGGAGGCTCATGGCCCCTTCGGAATTTGCAAGATACACCATCGGGCATGGCTGTTGAATATCATTTTGTCGATTTGGAAAAGACTCGTGTATTTATAGGGAAATTTATTATAATTAAATTATCAAATCAACGTGAGGATAGTTATAGTTATTATTGGTTATTATTTGTAAATGCATGTTGATTTATCATTATTATTTAAGAAAAAACGTGTTATATGGAATTACTTGCTCTTGATTTGTAATAGGGTAGGCTTTCACTTTTACAATATACTTCTAGGTCTTAAGCTATTAACCTACTTCCTTAAATTTGAAGAAGACCAGGTTTTAGCCAAGCATAAAACAACTTAAAACATACCCTAGACCCTTATTTCTATATGTGTGTATGGAGCATACTTCAAACCCTTATCACTACCTATATATATATATAGATAAAATCATTATATGAAAAATTTATTAAAGTAATAATATTATTTATTTTTAAAAAAATGTTATTTTTATAATATATATATGTTGTTATGTGTAATCACTATATGAATATATTATTAAATTAGTAATATTATTTATTTTTTAAAATGTTATTTTATAATTATATATATATATATATATATATATATATAATATATATATATATATATATCTATATATATAATAATTGGTTTATTTTAATGATGGGGAGGAATAGCTATTATTCTCTCCACCCAAGTTTAATTTTAACTAAATATATGTATCATTTTTAATTCCAAGTATTATTAAGCTCATTGGAATTACAATCTATAGGTTTATTTTTAAATGTTTAAAAAAATAATTTTTTTTCATACTTGATATGTAGATATTTTAATAAAAACATAGTAACATATAAATAGGAATTTATGAATTTAGTGATAAATGTTTATTTGATTTTCTATAATAAAAAATTATTGTGAATACATTTAAAAATTTGATAGAAGAGAAGAAGAATAAATGAGATAATGTAATTCTTATTAACCTATGAGAAGAAAGAATGATCATCCAAGAAAGAACAAATGGAGAGGATTTAATGTAATTTAATGCAATAAAATGGAATAACAACTCATACAACTTTGCTAAGCTTAATTACATGCAAAGCATGGGAGAGCTTGCATGCCCTAATTAGCCAAGAGAAGTTTACTTGAATTTTAATAGCCAAATTTGCTCAACTAGCTTGTACACTTTCATTACTAAAAAGTAGGATCGAACCCCTCATCAAGAGTGCATTTATTTCTAGAAAATATAAATTATTCATAAAACTGAGTCAAGAAGCTCTATAACTCATATAAAAATGGGATTTACCTAAGATAAATCCCTAGAATTCATGAGATTAATGATGGTGGTTTATAAGCCCATGTTTTTAGCAAAATATGTTTTGCATAATAACACCCTCCACCCCTTCCCCACTCACCCATGGTATTTACCCATAGTATTACATATGAAGAAAATCAAGCATGCTCTAGGAGAGAGAATTAATCATTTGAGTGAAAATGGTGCATGTACACCAACAACCCCCCTTAAGATTAACTTAGGTGAGTATGATGCACAAGAATATTCGGTACTAGCTATGTGACTTCATGTTAGGTTGTTAGGGTCCCACCCTAACCCCCTTATTTATGTAGTAGGATCGAGTCATAGTTATAGTTAAGTAAAGAGTCAATAAAGCCCATATTAATAATTGTAAGTGGTTAACCCGCATTTAATGACGAGACCACAATTAGTTGCAAATGGGCCATGGTATTAGATAGATGGTATTAATAAGAACCATGGTATTAATAAGAACCATGGTATTGATCCATGGTATTGCATGTATGAGTCAGATATAAAGGATAGAGTCTCCCTGCGAGGAGCATCGTGTCTTATTTTATCATCGAGCTCTGCTCTATTGGAGGTTGCCCCCTCGAAGAGGCAAGTGAACATTGCTTTCTAAATAATAAAATACTTGTTGTCGTTACTCACTATTCTATGTTCTGGGTATTTTTCTTCGCATATTCTGTATTATGGTATCGTCTTGCAGGTTAAGAGCATAACAAGTGGTATCAGAGCACTTTCCAGGGCAGGAGAGATCTCTAATTCTTAGCGAATTTTTTTTTGGCTAGAGACGTGTTTCAGCGTCTTTAAACCATGGGATCTGTCGTTGAGCGCATAAACCTATGGATTTGGGAAGGCATGCACGCACGAAATACAAGATGTGGTCATGCTTGTTGGACTCCCTTGTAACCCCTGTGGGTACCCCTTCGAGTAGTAACGCATTAGACAGAACCGCACACAGACTGTATTCCAAGTACCCTATGTGTATATCAAAAGCCTCTTAGCTCCTTTGAAACCTCACCATAGATAAATCGTCGGCCGTCTTCCTGCTATAATACACCGAGAACAACACTCAGAGAGATTACTCGCCTGTACAATAGGGTAGTCGGGTTGTATGGCTAAGGGTATGATTGATCCTCCTTAGTTAGAGACCTAAAACATTGGGTTGAGTACTACTGCCAGACCCTTATGTATATTGCGATCTGTAGCACCTGACACTCCTCGAGACCATAGCTCCCTTTTCTATCTCAGGATCACGCATAATCTCTGCCAGATCAGATCTCGCAAGTGAGGTTTGTAGCAGCAGCAGACATCAGTCCCGCAGTTCCGAGTTAGTAGACCAGCCATTCTGATCTATTAGATCCATCAGATCCACAGTAGCAATATGTTCTGCTGCTCAGAGCTATCCCATCAACCATTCAGATCTCTCAGATCCACTAGATCTGAGTAGTTGTGTGGGGTTCCTATATTGGGCGTGATTTTCGCAGGACTTTTGGCAGCATTGACATTTTGAGGATTCGGCTATTGCAATATTCCTAAGCAAGGAGTAAAACTCCATTAGGAGTTTTCAGAAGAAAAAAAAAAAAAAGTCTGAGACCCCCCGGAGTGCTTATTAGTGATCTAGCCCATAAGAATCCGAACGACGAGCTGAGCAAGGTGGTACCATTCAATTGTGAGTGAAAAAAAAATTCAGGTGGTCCCAAATTTCAAGTACATCAGGTCGGTGTATGGTAGCAACTAGAGCTCAAGCTATAGCTAATGAGAAGATCGACAGACTTGAACAATCCTTGAAAGACCTCCAAGATCAGCTTGACAAACTAACTAACGCACTCTCTAAGGGCAAGGCGGAAGCCCGCGAGGAGGCGTATATTGGCAATGAACATAGTGAGGGCAAGTCTAGCCACTCTCTTCACCTTTGGGGCACCCACCAACAATCCCGTCTGTGACCTCCCAAGCTGGATATGCATAAATTTGATGGTTCTCACCCGCCAGCATGGGTAGCACAAATGGAGTAGTATTTCAATCTGAATTACATCTTAGATAATGAGACTCAGCTTATGATGGGGAGCATGTAATTGGACAATGAAAGATGGCAATGGTGGCAATGGCATCAACATTGCAATGGAAGTTTTTTGACTTGGGATGCCTTCGAAGAAGCTCTTACAAAGCGCTTTGACCATGACTTTGCTTTTTTGGGTAATCTCACTAAGCTCCGACAAACTAGCACAGTGGATGAATATGTTACAGCCTTTGAAGCCTTAGCTTTCCACACTAGGGGTCTCCCAGATGTGTTCTACACGAAATGTTTTATCAGCAGTCTTAAAGAGGACATAGAAGCCCACGTCCGACTGCACCACCCTCCCACATGGTAGGAGGCTTGCAAGGTAGCTTGTAACGTGGAACATGCGTTAGTGGCCCAGTCCATTCGCCCGAATTTCACCACCAAGGGTCGCCCCCCACAGGCTCACAGCACGACTCAAACACTTAAGGTTCAAAAGGTGTCACCTGCAGAAATGGCCAAAAGAAGAAAGCAAGGATTATGTTACTACTGTGATGAAAAATACTCCCTAGGTCATAAATGCAAGGAGCCCAAATTCTTTCAAATTGATGCCACTGATTACAGCTCATCGGTGGAAGCCCCACCACTTAAGGAACCTGAGGAGGTAGAAGAGGACAACCAGAAGGACAATGTCCCTGACGAACCAGTTGTTTCGCTACATGCTTTGGCAGGGATTTCTTCACCTCAAATTCTCAAAATCAGAGGTTTTATTAAGCATCGCCCAGTAGTAGTCTTGATTGATAGTGGAAGTACACATAATTTCATCCATCAAAGAGTCGCGGAAGCAGTGCATTGTTTTGTACGAGAAGTTTCTAACTTCCAAGTCCAAATTGCAGATGGGGAACAATGAAATGTGAAGGCCATTGTGAAAATGTCAAACTTCAAATGGGGGATTATCAGTTAAAGACCCACATGTTTGCCATACACATGGGAGGGTGCGACATTGTCCTCCGTGCTAAATGGCTTCGCACTCTTGGGCCAATCACAATGGATTTCTAGGAGTTATATTGAGCTTTAAGTAGAACAACTCCACACATACCCTCCGCGGACTCCAGGCGGGAGCTCCCTCTATCATCAACTCACATAGGATGGAAAAATTGTTAAAAAAGGGCCATCATGGAGTTATAGCTCAATTTAATGCCATCCAGGCCAGCGAACCCAATTCTCTATCGATTCATCCTGAGATGCAATAGATTTTAAATAACCATCTGCCAATCTTTGATAAGCCTCATGAGCTTCCACCCTCGAGATGGGAACGTGATCATAGCATCACCTTGGTTCCAGGGGCCCAACCACCAAATGTGCGCCCATACAGATATTCGTTCACCCAAAAGAATGACATAGAAAAAATAATCAAGGCACTTTTGGAAGGAGGTGTCATTCGTCCCAGCATTAGTCCTTATTCATCACCAGTGGTCATGGTGCTCGAGAAAGATGGGGGATGGCATATGTGTCTAGACTTCAGGGCCCTCAATAAGTTGACAGTCAAAGATAAATTTCCCATCCCGGTTGTTGATGATTTGTTGGATGAACTCAATGGGGCTCAATTCTTCACTAAGTTGGATCTTCGCTCAGGCTACCACCAAATTCGCATGAAGGAAGTCGACATTCCAAAGATTGCTTTCAGAACTCATGAAGGCCATTACGAGTTCCTGGTCATGCCATTCAGTCTTTGTAATGCCCCATATACTTTTCAAAGCCTTATGAACCACCTTCTCAAACCATATCTCAGTAAATTTGTCCTTGTTTTCTTCGATGGCATCCTCATCTATAGCTGCACTTGCACCACACATCTTCAGCATGTAGATCTGCTCTTGCAACTACTCCGCAAGCATAAATTATTTGTTAAGATGTCCAGGTGTTCTTTTGGCATGGAATTAGTTGAGTATTTGGGCCACATTGTGGGGCGTGAAGATGTCAAGGTGGACCCCAAAAAGATCTAGGCAATGCAAGATTGGCCTCAGCCTAAAACCTTGAAGAGCCTGAGAGGATTTTTAGGCCTCACAGGTTATTATCGCAAATCTGTCCACAATTATGGTCGCATTATGAAGCCCCTCACTCAACTCCTCAAGAAAAAATAATTCTTCTGGAATGATGAAGCACAACAGGCATTTACAGCTCTCAAAAATGCCACGTATTCCACTCCAGTCTTAGCACTACCTGACTTCACCAAATCTTTTGTCATTGAATGTGATGCTTCGGGTATGGGTATTGGGGCGGTCTTAATGCAGGAAGGTCGACCCTTGGCCTTCACAAGCCAACAAATAAGTGGGAACAATCTGGGACAATCTACCTATGAGAAGGAAATGATGGGCATCTTACATGCAGTAGATACCTGGCGAACTTACTTATTGGGGCGACATTTCCAAATCCGCACAGACCATCACAGTCTTAAATATTTTTTGGAGCAACACCTATCCTCCCCACAACAAAATAAATGGCTCACCAAAATGCTAGGATATGATTATGAGATCATTTACAAGAAAGGGCGCGAAAATATTGTAGCAGATGCATTATCTCTACAATTTGAGGAGGAAAGTACCCTGCTCGCAATTTCCCTTCCCATTCTCGAATGGATTGAAGAGGCTCGCAGGGAATGGTTTTCACATCCCTAGCTCTCCCAACTCATTACTCAATTGCAGGTAGATCCAAATTCCACCAAGGGCTACTCGTGGCAGGATGAGATTCTTTGCTACAAGGACAGAGTCGTAATATCACCAACATCCACCCTCAAAAGCTGCATTTTGGCAGAATTGCACTCATCCCCCATTGCAGGACATTTAGGCTTTCAGAAGACGTATGCTCACACTACAAGATCATTTTTTTGGACAGGCATGAAAAAGGACATCCTTACTTTTGTAGCAGAATGCGATGTCTATCAGTGCCACAAAGGGGAGACAGTCAAAGCACCAGGCAAATTACAACCATTGCCCATCACGGCATCAATATGGATGGAGGTTTCTATGGATTTCATTACAGGTCTTCCAAAGTCAGGAAACAAGTCAGTCATCATGGTGGTTGTGGACCAACTTTCTAAGTATGCTGATTTTTGCGCCCTACCCCACCCTTTTACACTGACTTTGGTCATTCAATCTTTCATGGATCAGATCTTCAAATTGCATGGCATGCTCACTTCTATTGTGTCTGATCGTGACCCGATCTTCACCAATAATTTTTGGCAGGAACTCTTCAGGCTACAAGGCACCCAACTAAAATTCAGTACTTCCTATCATCCATAAATGGATGGTCAAACTGAAGCCGTCAACAAATGTCTGGAAATCTACCTTAGGTGTTTCACTTCAGAAAAGCAACATCTTTGGGTACAGTGGTTACCTCTAGCTTAATGGTGGTATAACACCAACTATCATGCCACCACCAAAGTGACTTCCTATGAAGCAGTTTATGGTCAACTCCCTCCTTCCCCTACTTCTTATATCAAGGGGTGCTTAAAGGTACAAGTAGTGGATCAACTCCTACAAAACCACACAACCATGCTCCCCCATCTTAGAGAGAATCTTCATCAAGCTCAAAACCACATGAAGAAACAGGTAGATCAGCATCGCTCAAAGCGCCAATTCCAAGAAGGGGATCAGGTATTTTTGAGGTTGCAACCATATAAGCAAACATCACTCAAAGACAAGGGTTGTCAGAAACTATCTCCAAAATTCTACGACCGTATCAAGTACTTCAGCGCATTGGAGAAGTGGCCTACAAGCTAGCTTTGCCACCCACTGCAAAAATCCATCCAGTTTTCCATGTCTCATGCCTCAAGAAAGTGATTGGGAACAATTGCAGAATTCAAACCAGTCTACCTGAATTGGATGAAGAAGGGTCAATCTAGCTATTCTATGTTCTGGGTATATTTCTTCGCATATTCTGTATTCTGGTATCGTCTTGCAGGTTAAGAGCATAGCATAGGTACCCAGGTATAAAAAGTGTTCCTACAAACTTAGGTAAGAGGAAAAACCTAGTGGAAAGAACCTTCCCCCACCCAAAAAAAAAAAGAAACATAGTATATATTAGAGAAAGCAACCTGCTCTAAAGTAGATGTCTCCTTCACTCACAAATGAACCTATAACTTTGTGAACTTCTACTCATTAAAGGATTTCATAAGGATGTGGTTGTTAATAAGGACTTCGTGAAGTGAATGCAATAACATAATTCCAACCTTTGGACATAAATGTTAGATATCTTTATTCACATGCTCCCCCTCATTATCTCTATGCACAATCTTGATTCCCTTTTCTCATTACTTCTCTGAAAAAGCGTTGAAGTCTCTAAAGCACTTAAAAACCTCTAATTTATGCTTGAGTAAGCATACCTAGGTGTACTTTGACCAGTCATAATTGAACATAAAATCATATTTGGCATTTCTCATGGATGGATGAGGAAATGGACCTATGATATAACTATGAACATGTTGAAGAGCTACTAAGGATCTCCACGCATTTCATTTTTCAAAATTTTATTTTGGATGCTTGTCAAGAATGCATCCATTAAATACACCATCAAAATACATAATGTTTAGCAATCTTGTCATCATAGCTTGCTTATTGAATTGCTACAAACAATAGAATAGGTAAAGTTACTAAATCTTTCATGTGGCAACCTCCTTACTTCATCACATTATGTTGGAAGTATGATTAAAGGAATCTTTGGAATAAAAATAGAAAAGCATGCGCCTTGGGCTAATGATATGCTTTCTCAACCACAACCTTTATTCAATCAGATCCTTTATTAAATTAGGTGTGAACTCCACACACTTTTCGCTACCTAAATGAGTGATATGATAGAAGGAAGGCAAATTATTTAATAATATAAATATTAAAATAATAATAATATTATTAAATTAACAAATATAAATTTGACCTAGGTCCTATAGTCAAAACTAATTTGCCTTCCCTTATAAATATTATTTTTAATATTTATCTTATTAAATAATTTGCCTGTCCATCATAGCTTTTACCAATTTGACTCACGCATCCTATCTAACAAAAACAAATATCCATTTAAAATAAGTTTGATTTCAAGAATATGTATTGTCCCTTCTGATCAGATGCTTCTTATTGTTTTTGGTTTAAGTGAATATCATTAGTTGCTCTTCTCCAAAAAGAAAGGCGGTTGAAGTTCAAGTGAATATATGTGCCCAAGACAATGGGACTTTTGTGCACATATTTCAAAAGCACGGTATCCTGTCATTAACGCATGCATTTTCAAAGGAATAAGAATTACATAGTGATAACATATTCATTATTATTAATGCACAATTTATGTTTATAATTTATTACAAATTTATATATACAATTTGTATTATTCTATATATTAAGATTTAAGTGGATAATTGTTTTCACATACGTCTTTAATTACAAATCATATTGTTATCAAAAGTGTAATTCTCAACTGGAGTTACCCATGAATGTTGACTATATTAAGGAAGTTACAATAGTGTGGAGAGTAAGTTCTCTTAAATCATGAATTTGGTTAATGAGAAAGAAATCTAGATCAAGACTAGACCATGGGTGATGAAATAGCGACCAATGTGGCTCGCCATAAGACAACCCTTTCAAAGAACCAAATGGCTCAAATGGTCATGACTATGTCTCGAATGGCTTAAAGAATGTCTAGTAGGGATTGTGTTGTCATTAATGTGGTTACAACTTCAATATGAGAGAAAAAGTAATAGAGGGAGAGATCCAAGAGTTAATCTCCAGTTTAGACTGAAGCTAGATATGAGAAAGTACCTAGGATGGATAAGAAGGGGATAAGGGAAAATAGCAAGAACCAACCACCATTGAAAGTAGAAATGAATATTTACATCAAGCCAAATCTAGGTGACATAGATACCTTGAAGTTGAGCCACTTGTTTCAACAATAAGAAGTTTATTTTAGTGTGCATAAGGTTCATGAAGCTCAGAGAATCCCTATTGCTCATTTGAAGTTAGAAGCTATTCCTTTGACATGGTTGAAAGTAACGCCATTACCAAAAGACTAAGAAATCAATCACCACTGATAGATTGGGAAATATTAAGGACAAGACTAAATCAAAGCTCTATTATATTGGTTATGATATGAGAAAGAGACAAGTTGGTTTTATCTTGGACAAAGACAAGGAAAACTAGAAAAATCTAGTTAGGGATATCTCTTACGAGTCCTAAATTGTTTATCAAGTACTTGGGAGCTACATATTCACCTTAGGATATAAGTGATTCATTTCAAACATAATACTATTGATGGGACTTGTGTGTAGACATGGTACCTAGAAGAATATAAGAAGAAATAACGATCTAATGGGTAAAAAATAAACAAAGCTAAAAGAGCCTCCAAAGGGTTGAAAGAAGAAGGGGAAACATAAAATAAGAAATCTATAATAGTAACAAAAATCTACAACCCAAACTAGGATTATAAGCACTATAATGTTAATACATACCAAAGGAGAGGTGTTAGAAATTGTGTACTAAGGTGAGACCCAATTGATCCAAGATAAACAAAAATAATAAAGGACTTTGTTGCATGTAGAGGGAGGTCAAAGGGTGGACAATAGTGAAGAAATTGAAGGTAATGTAACTCTCACTTCAAGTCAAATATAGGTAGCTTTAAGTATTGTGCCAAAGGAGGGGATGACTGAATTCTTTCACAATAAGATTCAACTAAAGAAAACTAGTAAGGTAGATTGCTTGTTTGACCCTTATAGACAAATTTTATTTTAGCCTAGTTATTTGAGAAGCTTTAATTGGAGGTGCATGATCACTCTTATCCATACCCATGGGGCAAGTGAGACAAGATACAAAATTAGCATTCACAAAGTATTGTAAGTTCAGATTTTCTATTAATCCAAACTTCAATGATGAGTTAAATGAAAATGTAATCTTAGTGGATGTTTGTGGAGAAATTTTGGTTAGTATTTATCTATATATTCTATATTTTAACTTTAAAATAAGGGATAAGTAATATATAATTATGAAGGATGGGAAGTCTTATGATGCCCATGCACATAAAATAAAATCAAAGCTCTCATTGTGATCAAGGTGGCTCCAAAAAACCTCAAAATTAAAAGTCCTTGAATCTTAGTGAAACTAGAACCAAATCGAAGAGCTCACACAAGCTTTCCAACGGTGTAAACGATACCTCAATTCGAGTTCGTAGGAGGAAGGTATGGCTAGTTAAATTTTTGGGTCATAATGGTAAAATGTCAAATTCAAACAAGGAAGCTGACATCAACAATTCGTACTATTGATGTCATCAAGGTGAGGTGACAGCCCGTAGGTGTGCCACATATTACCTATTTTTGGCACTTTTCAACTGCCATATGGACAAATAAAATAATTCCACATTACACAACCTGGGCCTGCGACATCGAACCATCTAGAGAGTGCCATGTGGCATGATGTGGTAGTGATCGTACAACTGACGTGGTAGCATGACAGATCTGACATGTGGCAGAGGACCATTGATTAGGCACATAAGAGGTGAATACAATGCTATTATGCATATTTATTAAGTGGAGTATACGTGTACCAATATCCAAAAACAAAATCAAACATAAAAAATAAACCCATTCACAAAATAGTTAAACAACCATAAAGAATTCATATGCACGATAGAAACAAAGCTTTTACCTTGGAAACCCAAATGAGAAAACCATCATTCAATGAGGGACTTTCATTCTACTCAATAAATAGTTATAAAGGTGATTGACATTCTCAATTGGAGATTAATCCATTCATACTCATTAGCGAAATTGCATATGGCTTTGGCCCAAAGGTCACTTTTAATTTTTGAATAAGATTCTTCTTATGACTTGTTTGTGTTCTACAACTATCCTTCTTCATTTCTTTGCAAGCAATCTTTTCTTAAATGTCTTTCTTCTCTGCATGGTTTATTTAATGGACTCTCTCGGAAGGCTAACCATTATAATGACTTGCTTTTATATATTGAATTAGAAGAATTTTTGGATTATTCACTAAAACTTTGCCAAAACAATTAAATCTTTGTTACAAAATTTACAAAATAAATTTAATTATAACACAATTAAAATTAACTAAACTTTGTATTTAGCCAAATTTACTTGAAATGGTCATTAAAATTTCACTTAAACTTTTAAATTTTACATATATAATATTTTTTCCTTTCATTAATAATAATAATATTATTATAAACTAAAAAATATCAACCTTACAATAACCAAAATAAAAATTAAGAAAAAAATATTTGATAATATACGAAAATAGATCCATCTTAAATATGAATCTAACATGAGCCGAGAGGGATCCAATTTATTCACGTGCAATCTTTTTTCTTGGTTGGTATTTATTTAAATATTTAAGTTTCAACCTTTAATGATGAACAAACAAAGTTACACCATTACACTGAATCGTAAAATAAACCTTTCAATTAATATTATAATTAAAAAATAAAATTAAAAATAATTCAAATACAATACAAAAATAAAGCCAAATTCATTTTCACATATTCAACTAAATATTACCTGCTCCAAGTTACGATGGAACAACTTCACAAACTGATGTTGAGATTCATTGACAAAATATGAATAAAAATATGCTTGAAAAATATGAGTAATATCACCTACGGAAACAAAAGACAAAACCTACGTGCAACAAGGAAGCGTGGGAAGCTCATGGCCCCTTCGGAATTTGGAAGATACACCATCGGGCATGGCGGTTGAAGATCATTTTGTCGATTTGGAAAAGACTTGTGTATTTATAGGGAAATTTATTATAATTAAATTATCAAATCAACGGGAGGATAGTTATAGTTATTATTGGTTATTATTCGTGAATGCATGTTGATTTATCATTATTATTCAAGAAAAACATGTTCTATGGAATTACTTGCTCTTGATTTGTAATAGGGTAGGCTTTCACTTTTACTATATGCTTCTAGATCTTGAGCTATTAACCTACTTCCTTAAATTTGAAGAAGACCAGCTTTTAGCCAAGCATAAAACAACTTAAAACATACCCTAGACCCTTATTACTATATGTGTGTAAAGAGCCTGCTTCAAACCGTTACCACTATATATATGTGTAATCACTATATGAAAAATTTATTAAAGTAATAATATTTATTTATTAAAAAAATGTTATTTTATAATAATATATATAATAAATATATAATATATATATATATATATATATTATATAATAATGGTGAAATCACTATTGAATAATATCAATTAATAATATTTATTTATTTTTTAAAAATATATTTTTATAAATTTTATTTATATAATATATTAATAAATATATATATAATAGTATAATATATAATAATAGGGTATATTTTAATGATGGGAGGAATAGCTATATTCTCTCCACCCAAGTTAATTTTACGCTAAAGATAATGTATCCATTGTTTAATTCCAAGTATTATTGAGTTTATTAGAAATTACAATCTATAGGTTTATTTTTAAATGTTTAAAAAAATAAGTTTTTTCCATACTTGATATGTAGATATTTTAATAAAAACATAGTAACATATAAATAGGAATTTATGAATTTAGTGATAAATGGTTATTTGATTTTCTATAATAAAAAATAATTGTGGATACATTTAACAATTTGACAAAAGAGAAGAAGAATAAATGAGATAATGTAATTCTTATTAACCTATGAGAAGAAAGAATGATCATCCAAGAAAGAACAAATGGAGAGGATTTAATGTAATTTAATGCAATAAAATGGAATAACAACTCATACAACTTTGCTAAGCTTAATTACATGCAAAGCATGGGAGAGCTTGCATGCCCTAATTAGCCAAGAGAAGTTTACTTGAATTTTAATAGCCAAATTTGCTCAACTAGCTTGTACACTTTCATTACTAAAAAGTAGGATCGAACCCCTCATCAAGAGTGCATTTATTTCTAGAAAATATAAATTATTCATAAAACTGAGTCAAGAAGCTCTATAACTCATATAAAAATGGGATTTACCTAAGATAAATCCCTAGAATTCATGAGATTAATGATGGTGGTTTATAAGCCCATGTTTTTAGCAAAATATGTTTTGCATAATAACACCCTCCACCCCTTCCCCACTCACCCATGGTATTTACCCATAGTATTACATATGAAGAAAATCAAGCATGCTCTAGGAGAGAGAATTAATCATTTGAGTGAAAATGGTGCATGTACACCAACAACCCCCCTTAAGATTAACTTAGGTGAGTATGATGCACAAGAATATTCGGTACTAGCTATGTGACTTCATGTTAGGTTGTTAGGGTCCCACCCTAACCCCCTTATTTATGTAGTAGGATCGAGTCATAGTTATAGTTAAGTAAAGAGTCAATAAAGCCCATATTAATAATTGTAAGTGGTTAACCCGCATTTAATGACGAGACCATAGTTAGTTGCAAATGGGCCATGGTATTAGATAGATGGTATTAATAAGAACCATGGTATTGCCCCATGGTATCACATGTATGAATCCTATATAAAGGATAGAGAATCCTTTCGAGGAGCATCGTGTCTTATTTTGTAATCGAGATCTGCTCTATTGGAGGTTGCCCCCTCGAAGAGGCAAGTGAACATTTATTTCTGAATAATAAAATACTTGTTGTTGTTTCTCACTGTTCTATGTTCTAGGTATATTTCTTCGCATATTTGGTATTATGGTATTGTCTTGTAGGTTAAGAGCATAACAAGCTAGGGGGTTGTAGCTCCCTTCCAGGAGAAGCTGGAGAATGAGAGAAGATTGTAGCCTTCTGCAAGTAGAAGCCTGCGTACTGGTATAAGACTGCACCAGTACAAAAATTGTAAAAAGAAGTTTCTTATTAAAAGGAAGATAGAGACAATTGCAGCAAGTGGTTTTCACCCACATTGGGTTTCCCCCTTATATCTTGTGTTCATGTGTGTGATTGTCTGTTCTATTTTTACTGTTCCTAGTTACTGTTTATATGGTTTTGATGCACAGATTAAAGATCAACATCTGAAGAATTAACTAAATTATAATTTTACAGGGTATACGCTAGTTTCCTTACATACAGTTGCGTATACACGCAAGTTTCATTAACTGAAGTAGCGTATATGAATCTGAATATGTAAATGAAATATTATTGACTTGCTAATACGGATTCACCCACCCCCTCTTGGCATTATTTCCAACATTAAAGCATAATTTCCACTGATTGGTAAATTTTAAGAGATGGATTGGTCCTTAGGGTAAATCCCACAACTCGAAACAATAGGCTTGAGATTGGTGCAAATAATTGGTTCCTAGCCATCATTTTTCATTCATAGGGACTCATATCCTTATAGGTTGGAAGTGGAAGCATAAGAGAGATATAATAAATTATGTCATGTACTAATAATTCATTGAGGCATATTCAATATTATTTTTCATATAAATGGAAAAGAGAATTTCAAATGCAACTTTGACAAACCAAAGTTATTGCTAGACCTTCTAATTCCTTAGGTAATTAACTTAGTAAGCTTGTTTAATAAGAACAATAAGTAAGCACGTTTCTTGTACTAACTAAAAACAACCATAGGCATCACATAAAAAAAATACATACCATGTTAAGTAGGACAATAAATAGTAATAAATAATTTCCTCTCCTCAACATTTATGTTATAATTTTGTAGTTTGATTGTCAAATTCTTTTTGTGATTCGTATTTGAGTCTCAAAACCCCCCATGCCATCAACACATCCATATATTATAACCATGTCAAATTTCAGTGCGTAGAAGCACAAACTAAAAAAATTTCAATTCTGACCCCATTCACAAGTCACTCTGTGGAGGGGTCAATTAATTATAGCATAATTTCCACTAATTGGTAAATGTTAAGTGGTGTATTGGTCATTAGGGGTAGGCCCACAACTAGAAATAATAAGCTTGAGATTGATGCAAATAATTGGTTCCTAGCCGTCATTTTTGCATTCATGGGGACTAATATCCTTAGAGATTATATGTCACCTCATCCTTCTGCTATAACCATGCCAAATTTTAGTGCATACGATCACAAATTGAAAATATTCCAACATTGGCCCGATTCACAGTTAACTATGTGTGAGGTAAATTAATTAAAGGATAATTTCCTCTATTTTGTAAATTTTAAGCGGTGGCTTTGACCTAATTAAGGGTACGCCCACAACTAGAAACAGTAACCTCTATATCAGTGCAGATAATTGTTTCTTGGCCATCATTTTTGCATTCATGGGGACTCATATCCTTAGAGATTGGAAGCAGGAGCATAAGAGACATAATAAATTATGTGTGAGTCATTGAGGTTGCATCATTCCTTTTCATATAAATAGAAAAGAAAATTTCAAATGAAACTTTAAAAAACCAAATATATTTCCTCTTCTTAGGTTAACTCACTAAGCTTGTCTAATAAGAATAATATATAAGCACTTTTCTAGACATACTAACTAAGAACAGTCATAGCCATCCAATAAGAAAAATTCATAATATGATAAGGACACAAAATAATAATAAAAAATTACATCTTTTTAACATTTATGATAAAATTATGTTGTTTAATTGTCAATTTATTTTGTGAGTCGTATTTGAGTCTCGAAACCCTCCCATACTGTCAACTCATCTTTCTACTATAACCATGTCAAATTTTAGTGTATACAAGCACAAACTAAAAAAAAATCAACATTGGCCCCATTCCTAGGTCACTCTGTGTGGGGTCAATTAATTAAAGCATAATTTCCACTAATCAGTAAATGCACAACCTTGAAAATTGTTAGACGAACTAAAGTTAAAATTGGAGATGATGGCATAAAATTGAATGAGCTTCTCTTGGTTTCAAGAATAATATATTCTCTACTAAAAAATTCCAACCACATGAAGGTGGAAGCTGATATGCCCCCCCACCACTCACATCACTCTCAATTCCCCAACACCCAATTTATCTACTATAGATTATTTGAAAGAAACATAATAAAAATCAAGCATAAAAACTAAGAAAACAAAAAATTAAGGTAAATGAAAGAGAAAAAATAAACTGAAAAAAAATAAACACATACCTCGTACATTTCAACATTTCGATATCATTAATCTTATTCTTCATCCAAATCAACATCTGTATCATAGAATTCAAAATTTATGGTTGAAAGGATTAGCCATATCAACATCATCATCAATATCATCGTTTCCAATCATATCATCTTCAGGAACATTGTCTCGTACATTTGGTTTTACTTCTTCAATTTCCTCATATGATAGTACATCATCAATATCATCTTCATTGAGAACACTTCCTTGAACATATACTTCATGAACTTATTTGATGTATTCATCCAAGACATGAAGTAATTTCTCCTCTACATCATCTTCTTCCTCAATATCATCTTCTTCAACTACATTATACTTTATCGGCCTTTCTCTTCGATCATATCTAATAACATATGACCAACCCCCTCTACCTAAAACTTATGAGTGAGATACCTATTCACATTATCTTGGAAGAAGATAGGGCTCTAATCTTGGCTCAATATTCCTTGTATTAACCATGGAAAATCCATTATCGTGCTCAATAATAGTTTTATTAGGATCACGTTCATTCATTCATAGCTTGTACCATTTGACATCCAACAAAACTATTTTGAAGGATTTAAAGTCACACTCAAGTATATCTTCCAAATACTGATAGTATTGATTTTTAGAGACTTCTGGATGTCTGTCATTCTAGAGGAAACATTAGTAACTTGAAATACTGCATTTATCCAACTATAATAGTTTTTCATCTTTTCATCCAACTTTTTTGATGAAAAAATTGCAACCATTACACCGCATAGCCTTGTACTGTTTCAATTGAAATATATTAGGCACATAAAAAATGCATTGTCAATTGGAAAACATATTTATACCCATAAATTATGCATATCAAGAAAAAAAACATGTCATATACATCAATTAATATTAAAAAAACTAAATAGTATGGGTGGATATGATTACCTGTTTATCTTTTAAACCATTTGCTAAATCAATTCCATCTCTGTAAGATTGGTATCTCTTTAGTGTTCAACTTCTTTGACCAATGTATCCACACCATGCCATGATGAGTTACCATCATTAGATTGTTTACTTTGTTCAATCCATACCTTCATCTAATCAAGATTGTTCACAACGTATAAATGTATTCCATCCAATTGTCGTCCAACTATATTAGAATAAAATAATTCACATATAATTTGTTACAACGACAAACCTTCATAATAATGGATTATGCAAGAAGATTAACAATAAAATAAGTGTGATGCATATAAAAACAAAAATTCAAATGTGTTATAAATATCCACCATCTACTTGTTGTTGGCATTGAAGTTGTGTTGTAGTGATTGATGGTTGGCATTGATGTCAACCTGGGCATGAGTTGCAAATGATTGCTTTTGATTATGCCTATTTGGTATAAGTATTGGCCATGTTGGTTGCAGGTGTTAGTGGTATTTGGTTGGGTATGGATTTTATGGTGGATAAGTGATTTTGTAGGGTGTTTAGCTATGATTGGTTCCATATGTTTATGCAAGTATTCAATTGGTTCCATATGGTTGGCTAACTTTACCAAGGAATCTTCCCACAATATTCAATGTGACAGCTTAATGGTTTACCACGGAATTTTTCTTTGGTATTGAGCATGAATAAAATATTACCTTGGTATCTGCCCATGGTATTTATTCGAGGTGGATGAGGAATGTTTGTTCTATATATTCATGTGGATACTAAGTTGATCTATAAGAATGTATGGAGATAGGGTGCGCGTGAGAGAATGCTACAAAGTTTGTAAAATCATATTGGATATTTGTAGCAAATTTGTGTAGTGCATTCATCTTTCTATATTTTCAGATCAGATGAGAGAGAGGTTGTTGGGTTGCTCATGTGGATCAGATTTGAGAACCCATTGTGAACATTCTGAAATATGGTTCGCGTGGAGGTGTTGAGGGCATTGAGGCTTCATAAAAGACAATGCATAAAGAAGATGGGGGCCTTCTAGTTGGAAATTCAGTAAAAGAAGAAATTTTCTCCAAAGTCTAGTAAAGTTCGACATGACTCATTGGTTGTGGTGGCTTCTAGCGAAGGGTGTTCGTAGAGTTGTGAGAGAAGAGTCTTTGTAATTAGTGATGCTAGCAGACTTTCATAGTAGTCGAGTCTTCCATCTAGTGGGTGCTAGCTATTACATGTACAAATTTGTTCAATTATTAATAGAATATTTTAACAACAACAATAGGAGGTGGTTTTTTCCCCTAGAGGGGGTTTTCCACCAAAACTCTTGTGTCATTTTGTGGGCATGTTTTGATGTTGTTCATGGTGTTTACACACATTGATTTTATGATGATTTCATATGTTAATTGATGGCTTATTGATTCTTGTTTGTTTTCGTAAAAAATGAATTAAACGTAATAAACCCTAGCACTACTAATTCACCCCTCCCCCCTTAGTATTGAGCCCATTTCCAACAATTGGTATCATAGAAGTTTCTCTTAGTGGAGCTTAATCACTCGAGGGTAGATTGTGGGATTATGGTAAAGAACAAGAGGAAACAATCTAAGAAGAAGAAGGGTTGCAAACAAGTTAAGAATGCTACAAAACCAGAATAACTTCTTATCTTGATAAATGATATGGAAAATAGTATTTTAAGTCATGGACGTTTATGTTGCTAGTCTAGTGATGATGACCTTAGGGTCATTGAGTAAGATAATAATCAGTGCTTTTAAGTTGACTCATCAAGAGGTGAGGAAGGTGTTTTTCTAGTGCAGAAATCTGAAGGTGAAGAGCTTAAGAAAGACTCTCGAAGCCAAAAACCAAGCTCAAGCAAGGATGATATTAGAGAAGCTCACTTTGGAGAATAAATATATGAAGAAATTGCTCCAGATTCTTGAGGAGAGAGAGCATGCTTTCAAGAATGAAATTTCTGATTTGAAAACCCAGTTGGGGAAGGTGAGACTGAAAATTTTCTTAAAAATCATATCAACAATTGCAAGAAATTTGAAATAGAATTAGAAGAGAGCATATCAAACCTAAAAATATTAAATCAGGTAGTTGTTGAAAAACACAAAGTAGAAACTTCCAATAGTAATGAAGGAAACCCTCATCAATATCAGAAGATGAAGAATGCGACAATGAAAGGTATGAGAAACATAAGGTGTTTTAGCTATTATAAATTTGGGCACACTTCAACAAAGTGCAAAAGAAAAAAGATCAAATCCTTCAAGCAAAACACACAATCGATTAAGGAGAAATCTCATGCAGTTAGTCAAGGAAGAGCAATCCCATCCATCTCCAAGTACACAAAATTATTTTATGGTTACTATTATTTATGTAATGATTTTAGGTACAAATGTGTTGACTGTAGGGTTCATAGCACAAGAATTCAAATGCAAACCAACAAAACATTTGAGCCTTTTCCTCTCTTTCTTGGGAATATAAGGTGTTTTACTTACGATAATCTAGGCCATATGGCTAAAGAATGCAAGCTGACCATGGCCATCATGGGGTCAAGATGGAAGAAAAAGGATCATGATTTGAATACCTCCAGCATACATCAAACCAACCAGTAAAAGAAATCAAAAATAATTTGGAGAAGGAAGGAGAAAAAATAATATTGAGGCCAACCCGGTGATCAGGAGGTCAGGACCAAGTGTCGTAAAATGGTCAAAACTAAAAGTGCTTAGAAATGGTTTGAACCCAAATGACCAGATAGAGCTTGTCCTCCTAATTCCGTCGCCGTAAACGGTTCGAAAAACGATCTCCATATGCAGAGTTATGCCAAAAACAAAATCGCTCATGACTCTTAATTTTTGAATTTTTTCAAAAAAAATTAAAAAAAAAAAAAAATATATAATATATAATATATATATATATATATATATATATATATATATATATATATATATTATATATATATATATATAATATATATATATCTTCTTAAAAATATTTCAGGGAATATTCCTTTTGGGTAGCGAATCAACAGCTGCCACGTGGTAGGCCCGGAGGCCACCACGTGGCATGGTGACATCAACAAATAATTGTGCATATGTTAAAAAATTTTGAATCCGGTTGTTTGAACCTGCAACCTGCGACGGAATAGCCATATGTTTTACCAATGCACAAGCCTGCCATAACTTGTTATGGGCTTGGTGGGAACTATATTTGAAGTTTAAAATAACTTTTGGCGGGGACCAAAGGGGGCCATCCCCCATATCATATGCCCATCCGCCGGGACCATGGCGCTCCACCCTAAACCGTCGGCTATTAAACCGTTCAACGGTTATAATATATACGTGGTCACATTGCAATGAATGCGGATTAACAACTCGTTCAATGACCAGTCCACAACCAGTTAGCGAGAAATCTGAGGGGCTTAAACCGCCAACTCAAAACGGTTCACATGTAGTTATGAAAAATGATTAACCGGCGGTCAGTTAGCAAAAAATTTGGCGGAGAGCGCCACAATTGGCGGCCCGCCATATTTGGCGGGCCTATCTGGCCTTAACTAAAAGTCTAACTGGAGCTTTTCAAGGGCAACTGGAAATTGGGAGTAAATGGCCATAACTTTGGCTAGAAAAGTCCTTTTTGGATGAATTTTTTTTTTTTATTTTGGGTCTCTTCCATCTTCTGAAACCATTGGCATAGGTTTCATAGCCAATTGAGGTCATCTTCACCTCAATATTATCCATGCAATTTTAAAGGGCCACTAGGGCCAATTGGGGAAAGCATTGTATAAGGTACAATTTCATTGTTTAGTGCTTGGGAAAGAGCATGTTTAGCTAATTCCTATCTTCTGATTCTATATTTACAGTCAGATCTGTCTTTCGAGACACTCATATTCTTGTATTAGCCTTTTTAGCTTTTTTAATACAAGAGGACAAGCCTAGTTTGAGAGGCTTGGTCCAGCAGATGTAGCCCAGGAGGGGTGAATTGCTTCATCATTTTGATGTCTTTATTTGTTGAAGATGGTATCAGAGCATTAGGTTTGCTTGACTGGCATCAGTAGCTTGAAAGGTGTCTTAAGCAGTGTTGAAGATTGGCTGCTTTATTATTCTGCAAACTGCTTGTTGTTTGAGTTTGCTGAAGTTTGGGGATAGCTACTGAATAGCTAAGTCTTGGAAAAGACAAAAAGGAATAGCAGATAATTTCCTTACCCCAAGGACTTCAAGACAATCCATGAAGCACAAGAATTTTGATGCAAAATAGGTTGTTTGAATAAGAGTTTGACTCTGCAATCATTTGATTTAGGAATTTGTTAATAGATTTTGAATTTTGTTGAAGCTCTTTTGTTCATTTTTATAATGACAACTTCCATAAGTGAGTTCTCAAAATCATCCTCTTTCACAAGATTCATTGATGAAGGCTTGAAGCAAGAATTTTTCATCATGATGAATATGGTGAGAGAAATGTATGAGGATGAAAGAAAGAGCTCTAGACTTCAAGAGCAGTTGAATTCCATGAGGGAAGAGAAGTAGTTGCTTTCTGATCAGTTGTAGGAAATGGAAGGCTAACTTCATATTGCAAACATGAATCTGGAAAGGATGCATGAGTTGGAGACACAACTCCTTGTTGCCAGAGAATATTTAGCCAAGTATCAACTTGAAGAAGAGGTAAACAATTCTAGTTTGTCTTCAAATTCTTATAAGAATGTTTATGTTGGTTCTTTTGAGAAACATACCAGCGGCATAGGGTCCAAGTTGATGTCCAAAATGGGATATGAAGGAAAAGGATTGGGCAAACATGCACAGGGTATAGTTGAGCCAATAATGGTTGAGGTAAGGCGTAAGTATTTGGGTCTTGGCTATGGACAATATTATGGAGAAAGTTCCAAAGCAGCCATGAAGGCAATTGAAACAGTTCCTAGAAGGAGTTTGATTTTAGGTTCTCTATCTCAAGGTTGTAAAGGTTGTATCCTTGAGGAATGAAATAGTTTGAAATATGCTTTGCAGGAAGGTGTGCATAAGCATGCACTTGAACAAGAAAGTGGTGAAAGCTCTAAAACCATTGAAGGGATTGATAGCGTTCCAAAGGGAACTTCTTCTTCTTTCGATTCACCTCCTTATGAAGGTAATGAAGGTGAAAGAGAAAGGTATAAATCTGATTTCCATCACACTTCCTTCGATCATGTAAAGCATGGAAAATTTCCACACAAACATTGGAAAATAATTGCATGTTCTTTTGTGGTTTTGTTAACCATAGTGTTTCTAGATGTTGGAAAAGAATGGCAACATACAGGAAACTTTTGAAGGAAAGGAGGCAAGAAGACAAAGTTCCATTGAACAATGCAAATCATGTTGTCAAGAAGATGAACATGTGTTGCACTTATTTCCATAAGCATGGACATACTACTGAAAGGTGTTGGACTCTGAATCCAACAATGCTTCCATGAAAGTTGAAGAAATTGGAGAAAGATTATGGCAAGAATGGGAAGGAAGTTTCCATCATTGATATGTGTCAAGATGATACACATGTTGATATCGATGTGCAACTAAAGGAAGCACCTTTGAAATGGATTGGTAAGAAATGGTTAGAATTCTTATCCAATTAAAGTTGCATGTCTTTTGATTAAATGCATTTCTTTGTTAAGGGAATGCAAGTTGCAGAATGGTAAAGATGAGTATGATACTCACTAGTTTTGCAGCAATGTTTTTTATTTCAGTTCTTGTCACCCATATATGTTTTTATTGGGTTGATGTACCTATTGGTCTTTGCAAAAGAAGAGTTGAAGTTACACCTGTACATAAATGTTGTAGGTGTATTTGTCGAACTGCATATAGTTCATTGTACATGATACATACATAGGTGTTTGTAAATGTATCTTGTTGTTGGTTGACTAGTGTCGCTTGTGAGCACACTTTTACATTGTCGATTGTGTCACATGTTTCATGGACTTGTGTCGATTGTGCCACTTATGTTGTCGACTTGTGTCGATTGTGGTGCACATGTTTTGTCGACTTATGTCGGTTGTGTACACATTTTCTATGTCGATGGTTGAGTCCATTGTTCAGCATATTTCAAGACAACTTGTTTCTAATGATTCTCTTGTTGCACAAGGTACCTTTGGTGTCATTTGGTGTAGGGAAGGAAATTGGTGCAAAGCAATGCACAATCCCATGAGCTAGAAAAGCATGCATGCAAAGAGGGCTCAAATTTCAGCATGGGTCTCTACTTCTTTTGAGAATATTTTGCAGCAAGTATCCCAAGAGTTTGGGATGAGCATTTGCAGTACATTCAACATGCTACAGTTGGTAAAAGCCTTCTCATTTGGGAGGTATCTCTTCTTCTGGAGCGGAGGTGCATGGATGAGCATCATGACAGTTGGCAAGCCCACATGTTCAGTGGAATATTTCAGCTCATATATCAGCAAGTATCATTACTAGTTTCTGCAAATTTTTAGTTTGTCTGGCGAACAAGCTTGGTCGGGATTCGACAAGTACTTGGCTTATGCAGCAAAAAGTCACCATGACGACAGTTGGCTAGGCAGGACATTTTGACATCAGTATGCTCTTTTGACTGAACGAAAGAGGATATTTATGTTCCTCAAGTGTCGTACAGTTCAGTTCAGAGATTTAGTAAGCTTTTGGGGACCAAAAGCTTTCTCATTTGGGAGGTGTGATCAAGAGCTCAGGACCAAGTGTCGTAAAATGGTCAAAAACGAAAGTGCTAAGAACTAGTTTGAACTCAAACGACTGGATAGAGCTCGTCCTCCTAATTTCGGCACCACAAACGGTTTGAAAAACGATCTTCGTATGCAGAAGTTATGCCAAAAACAAAATCTCCCAATGACTCTTAATTTTTGAATTTTTTCAAAAAATTTAAAAAAGAATATTCTTAAAAATATTTTCAAAATATTTAAGGGAATATTCCTTTTGGGTAGCGAATCAACATCTGCCATGTGGTAGGCCCAGAGGCCACCATGTGGCATGGTGACATCAGCGAATAATTGTGCATATGTTAAAAAAAATTGTAGGTCCGGCTGTTTGAACCTGCAACCTGCCACGAAACAGCCATACGTTTAAACAATGCACCAGCCCACCAGAACTTGTTATGGGTTCAGTAGGAACTATATTTGAAGTTTAAAATAACTTTTGGCAGGGCCCAAACGGGGCCAGCCCCCATAACATATGCCCATCCGCCAGGACCATGGCGCTCCACCCTAAACCGCCGGCTAATAAACCGTTCAACAGTTATAATATATACGTGGTCACATTGCAATGAATGTGGGTTAAAAACTTGTTCAATGACCAGACCACAGCCAGTCAGTGCGAAATCTGAGGTGCTTAAACCGCCAACTCAAAACCGTTCACATGTAGTTATGAACAAATGATTAACTGGTGGTCAGTTAGCAGAAAATTTGGCGGAGAGCACCACAATTAGCGGCCCGCCATATTTGGCAGGCCTATCTGGCCTTAACTAAAAGTATAACTGGAGTTTTTAGCAGAAAATTTGGCGAAGAGCACCACAATTGGCAGCCCGCAATATTTGGCGGGCCTATCTGGCCTTAATTAAAAGTCTAACTGGGCAACTGGCAATTGGGAGTAAATGGCCATAATTTTGGCAAGGAAAGTCCTTTTTGGACGAATTTATCTATTTATTTTGGGTCTCTTCAACCTTCTAAAGCCATTGGCATAGGTTTCACAGCCAATTGAAGTCATCTTCACCTCGATATTCTCCATGCAAGTTTAAAGGGCCACTAGGGCCAATTGGGGAAAGTACTATATAAGGTAAAATTTCACTGTTTAGTGCTTGGGAAAGAGCATGTTTAGCTAATTCCTATTTTCTGGTTCTGTATTTACAGTCAGATCTGTCTTTTGAGACACTCATATTCTTGTATTAGCCTTTGTAGCATTTTTAATACAAGAGGACAAGCCTAGTTTGAGAGGCTTGGTCCAGCAGATGTAGCCCAGGAGGGGTGAACTACTTCATCATTTTGATGTCTTTATTTGTTGAAGATGGTATCAGAGCACTAGGTTTGCTTGACTGACATCAGTAGCTTGAAAGGTGTCTTAAGCAGTGTTGAAGATTGACTGCTTTATTATTCTGCAAACTGCTTATTGTTTGAGTTTGCTGAAGTTTGGGGATAGCTACTGAATAGCTAAGTCTTGGAAAAGACAAAAAGGAATAGCAAATATTTTCCTTACCCCAAGTACCTCAAGACAATTCGTGAAGCACAAGAAGTTTGATGCAAAATAGGTTGTTTGAATAAGAGTTTGAATCTGCAATCATTTGATTTAGGAATTTGTTAATAGATTCTGAATTTTTCTGAAGCTCTTTTGTTCATTTTTATAATGACAACTTCCATAAGTGAGTTCTCAAAATCATCCTCTTTCACAAGATTCGTTGATGAAGGCTTGAAGCAAGAATTTTTCATCATGATGAATATGGTGAGAGAAATGTATGAGGATGAAAGAAAGAGCTCTAGACTTCAAGAGCAGTTGAATTCCATGAGGGAAGAGAAGCAATTACTTTCTGATCAATTGGTGGAAATAGAAGACCAACTTCGTATTGTAAACATGAATCTGGAAAGGATGCATGAGTTGGAGACGCAACTCCTTGTTGCCAAAGAATCTTTAGCCAAGTATCAGCTTGAAGAAGAGGTAAACAATTCTAGTTTTTCTTCAAATTCTTATAAGAATGTTTATGTTAGTTCTTTTGAGAAACATACCATAGGCATAGGGTCTGTTAGCCTCCTGCTGCAGCAGGTTACTCATATTTCATGATTGATATTTTTACAGGCCAAATATGTCATACTTTGCATACTGCAATGCTCCATATTTGCTAAAACAATCACCAAAGAAAGAGGCCATGAAAGAATGCTACTCAAAGTTCATCTACTGCATTCCAATTTTAAAGAGTCATTCCAGTTTTGTAGAATTTTTAGCTAAAGGGAGGTCCAAACAGCTTAATCTTGGTCTCCCTAGGTTTCAATTTCTTGTTTTAGAATATAGAGAATGAAAATCTGTCCAAACAGCTTAATCTTGGTAGATCCTTAGATAGGTAGAGAATCAAAGGAGCCCAACTGCTTAATTTGGGCCCTTGGAAGAAATAAGGGTAGTCTGTAGATAGGAAGGCATAAAAAGAAAAGATTGAAATGTTGGGTCTGCAAGTCTAAATGAACCCAAACCAAAAGAAGAAAAAATGTTAGGTAAGTAGGCTGGGTAAGTAGTTTTGAGGTTGCAGAATCTTGATTTCTAATCAATTCTATGTTTTTAAAGTATCATCTCCACTCAGGTCACAGTCATCAGGCAGCTTTATGTGGAGGAGCTCAAATTAGGCATAACTAACTTCCCTTTCTTCCTCTTCCCTAAATCATTGACTAATTTCTCCAAAAGAGGTCAAGATCTGCTTGATATCTCTTGGTTTCATCATTTTCCATGTCATTAGCCTTGGTGAAGATCTGCTTCACTCAAGGAGGGTCCATACTTTCTCTACAAAGCTCTATCTCCCCTTTGAAGCCTAAGATCTCTGAAACTTAGCGCTTTCTTGTCATCTCCGTATTAACTACTGACATTATTATTTAACTCCCTATATATCTCCCCATCCCCCTACTAAAACTATGTAAATGATCCCCTTATGTAAATATCCCCTCCCCTTGGTTGAAATATAACCATAAGTATCCCTCTAGGAATTACTAAGTCACCTGGACCTTAGTAACAGCCCTCATCTCCACATAATTCCCCTTCCCTAGTGTTTGGACCCCTTCCAAAACACAAAGAACCCCTTTCCAAATGCAAAACCCCCCCCTGCGCATTTTCTTTGGAATCTATTAATATTTGGTTAATAAATAAACCAATGCGCCAAACACATTCAACCCATTTCCTAAAGTTCAAACCCACCGCGCCATGAAAAATTAAACTTTTAACGCGCGCGCTCTTTTATTAAACTTCGTGCATCTCCCTTTCCCGTCCACCGTCGGATCGCCTCCCCTAGATCCGACGGCCCTTGTTCGTATCGAGTGCCCTATTGTAATGGTAGGTTACCACCCGATGTCCGACGGTTTTACTGTCGTACACCGGGACAGGTGGCGGCCTCCCATTGCATTGGGCCGCCCCTGATAGAAACCACCTCCGTACCCAAGGCGGTCCGATGCACAGGCCAAAACCGCCTTCCCCTCACGTAACAGGACTGTCGCGTCACCCTGCCACATCACCTCACACTGCCTGCGCCTGGCCCACGTCATCCCGCCGTACTACCACGTCACCTTGCTGACGTCAGTATGCTGACGTCACATCCGTACCAGAGGACCCCACTGTTGACGTCAGCATGCTGACGTCATGATGACGTTAGCAGCCAAAAAACGGAAAATTTGCGCAAGCGCGAAAGTCGAGCTTCGGAGCTCCGGAATGAGAAACGGAGGCAGTTTTCGAGAATCTTTTGATTCCTTAGCCCTTTTTGCACCGAAAAGGCCTGAAAAAGCCTGATTTTGCCAATTTAAGCATATTTGAAGACAGAGAGAGACCAGGAATAAAGATTAAAGAATATCAAATCAAATATACAGACAAAAAGCATGTCAAAGAGTATCAGGAAGCGGCGAAGACTATCAATGTAGCGGCAAAGTGTATCAGAGGAGATTTTCTCAGGGCTCGAGGCAAATCCAACATTAAAACGAAAGCTCTGAAAGTCAAGAAGCAATTGAAGACGCATTGAAGGCTCACCAGCACAAATGACTGCACATTAAACTCACAAGAGATCAGTGGACCAGAACTCAATGCACAGTTATGATAGAACCACTGCACCAAGTCACACACGGCACCCCATCAACTCAACTTGATCCAGCTGCCTCTGGCGCAAACCAAAGGACTTACTTGCATTTAATTCCAGCAACAATTAGGTCTTTAGAGAAAGCTTTTTCCTACAGACCTGTTTAGGTCGGTTGTAATAAATGACTTTAGATATTTTGCTTATATATACCACCCTGAAAAATGGAGTAGGGGTTGGATGGTAGGTTAATTGCTTGATCTTTGGTATTTCGATATTTTCCTCAAGCAGAGACTCGCACTGTAACTGTCATACTTTCTATAATCAAAGACTTCTGAAAGCATGGATTCTGAAACTGTCTACTGTGTTTAATTGGTCGAGGAGTGACTGTGGAATTCCTGTGCTTCTACATGGCTCAATAAGTGTTTCTTAACTCTGTTAGTTTTATTTCATGTTTGTTTTATCATCAATCCACTATCTAAATTGAAGAAAAGAAGAATAGTTTGGGATTTGCTTAGCTGCACCCTAGGCTCAATTTCTGCGATTTTTCATGTTTTCATCAGGAACAGTTATGAACATGCATACTTAAATGATCTTGTTTACGTTGTTTCTTTCACTTATGAATGATAGTTTAGGAATTCTTAACTGCTCCTAGAAAACCATTCATTCACTTCTCATCCCTATCAGTTTTGATTAAAGATTCTTAATTGCCTTTCATCCATGACCATCATTCCATCCTTTCAGCAAATTTATAATTGTCTCATGTGTGCCTATCCCGCCCCATAATCCTCTTGTGACCAAGAAAACGCAACAGCAAGCCTTAATCCATGACTCCATGCCCAATGGTTTGAAACTTATCACACTTTACCTTGCCTCTCTACTTGGAATTTTCTTCCATACAGGCATCTTCCATCCAAACAAAAAATGAAAACCCCTGAACCCAAAAACTAGCCTAAAATCATCATCAACAAAGTTAAATCATTAAGAGAGAGCCCTCTCTGATTGCAGGTGGGCTAGAACCTGCAATCCAAAGATTGGTTTGTGGTTACCTCGGTCGTATCCCTTCAAGAGCCTAGGGACAACCTGAGTGATAACAGGGTCCAAGTTGATGTCCAAAATGGGATATGAAGGAAAAGGATTGTGTTATGAAACCAGCTCAAGAAAAAGATAGAAAAGATATATCAACGCCTTAAAATTCAGCCTCTTTGAGGGGGTAACCTCCTTTACATTACATCAATGAAAAATTCTTGGATGATTCAAATGAAAAGACATACTCTCTATATATAGGAGTCTAAGGGGTCATAACATAATCAGAGCCTACATAACAATAATAATGTAAGGGCACAATAATAACAATAGTGGGTTTCTATGGGGCACAATAGTAACAATATGGGCACTACATGGGTACATCAATATAATAAGTGGGTTGTACTAATAACAATAAGGGGTTACACTAGTAGTATAGGGGCCTAACAGATTGGGCAAACATGCACAGGGTATAGTTGAGCCAATAATGGTTGAGGTAAGGCCTAAGTATTTGGGTCTTGGATATGGACAATCTTATGGAGAAAGTTCTAAAGCAGCCATGAAGGCAATTAAAACAGTTCCTAGAAGGAGTTTCATTTTAGGTTCTCTATCTCAAAGTTGTAAAGGTTGTATCCTTGAGGAATGCAATAGTTTGAAAGATGCTTTATAGGAAGAAGGTGTGCATAAGCATGCATTTGAACAAGAAAGTGGTGAAAGCTCTAGAACCATTGAAGGGATTGATAACGTTCCAAAGGGAGCTTCTTCTTCTTTCGATTCACCTCCTTATGAAGGTAATGAAGGTGAAAGAGAAAGGTATAAATCTGATTTCCATCACACTTCCTTCTATCATGTAAAGCATGGAAATTTTCCACACAAACATTGGAAAAGAATTGCATGTTCTTTTTGTGGTTTGGTTAACCATAGTGTTTCTAGATGTTGGAAAAGAATGGCAACATACAGGAAACTTTTGAAGGAAAGGAGGCAAGAAGCCAAAGTTCCATTGAACAATGCAAATCATGTTGTCAAGAAGATGAACATGTGTTGCACTTATTGCCATAAGCATGGACATACTGCTGAAAGGTGTTGGACTCTGAATCCAACAATGCTTCCACGAAAGTTGAAGAAATTGGAGAAAGAGTATGGCAAGAATGGGAAGGAAGTTTCCATCATTGATATGTGTCAGGATGATACACATGTTGATATCGATGTGCAGTTAAAGGAAGCGCCTTTGAAATGGATTGGTAAGAAATGGTTAGAATTCTTATCCAATTAAAGTTGCATGTTTTTTATTGAATGCATTTCTTTGTTAAGGGAATGAAAGTTGCAGGATGGTAAAGATGAGTATGATACTCACTAGTTTTGCAGCGATGTTTTTCATTTCAACTCTTGTCACCCATATGTGTTTTTATTGGGTTGATGTACCTGTTGGTCTTTGCAAAAGAAGAGTTGAAGTTACACCCGTACATAGATGTTGTAGGTGTATTTTTCGAACTGCATATAGTTCATTGTACATGATACATGCATAGGTGTTTGTAAATGTATTTTTAAATGCATCTTGTTGTTGGTCGACTAGTGTCGCTTGTGAGCACACTTTTACATTGTCGATTGTGTCACATGTTTCATCGGCTTGTGTCGATTGTGCCACTTATGTTGTCGACTTGTGTCAATTGTGGTGCACATGTTTTGTCAACTTATGTCAGTTGTGTACACATTTTCTATGTCGATGGTTGAGTCCATTGTTCAACATATTTCAAGACAACTTGTTGCTGATGATTCTCTTGTTGCACAAGGTACCTTTGGTGTCATTTGGTGCAGGGAAGGAAATTGGTGCAAAGAAATGCACAATCCCATGAGCTGGAAAAGCGTACATGCAAAGAGGGCTCAAATTTTAGCATGGGTCTCTACTTCTTTCGAGAATTTTTTGCAGCAAGTATCCCAAGAGTTGGGATGAGCATTTGCAGTACATTCAACATGCTACAGTTGGTAAAAGCCTTCTCATTTGGGAGGTAGCTCTTCTTCTGGAGCGAAGGTGCCATGGATGGAGATCATGACAGTTGGCAAGCCCACATGTTCAGAAGAAGATTTCAGCTCATATATCAGCAAGTATCATTACTGGTTTCTGCAAATTTTCAGTTTGTCTGGCGAACAAGCTTGGTCGGGATTCGACAAGTACTTGGCTTATGCAGCAAAAAGTCGCCATGATGATAGTTGGCAAGGCAGGACATTTTCACATCAGTATGCTCTTTTGGCTGAACAGAAGAGGATATTTCTATTCCTCAAGTGTTGTACAGTTCAATTCAGAGATTTAGTAAGCTTTTGGGGACCAAAAACCTTCTCATTTGGGAGGTGTGATCAGGAGCTCAGGACCAAGTGTCGTAAAATGGTCAAAAATGAAAATGCTCAGAACTGGTTTGAACATGAATGATCGGATAGAGCTTGTCTTCCTAATTTTGGTACCACAAACGGTTCAAAAAACGGTCTCCGTATGCAGAAGTTATCCCAAAAACAAAATCGCCCAATGACTCTTAATTTTTGAATTTTTTCAAAATATATATATATATATTCTAAAAAATATTTCTAGAATATTTCAGGGAATATTCCTTTTGGGCAGCGTGCCACGTGGCATGGTGATGTCAGCGAATAATTGTGCATATGTTAAAATATTTTGGAGGTCCGGCTGTTTGAACCCGCAACCTGCCACGGAACAGCCATACGTTTTACCAATGCACCAGCCCGCAAGAACTTTGTTATGGGTTCGGCGGGAACTATATTTGAAGTTTAAAATAACTTTTGGTGGGGCCCAAAGGGGGCCAGCACCCATATCATATGCCCATCCGCCAGGACTATGGCGCTCCACCCTAAACTGCCGGGTATTAAACCGTTCAATGGTTATAATATATACTTGGTCACATTGCAAAGAATGCGGGTTAACAACCCGTTCAACGACCAGTCCACAGCTAGTCAGCGCGAAATCCGAGGCACTTAAACCGCTAACTCAAAACCATTCACATGTAGTTATGACAAATGATTAACCGGCTTTTAGTTAGCAGAAAATTTGGCGGAGAACGCCACAATTGGTGGCCTGCCATATTTGGCGGGCCTATCTGACCTTAACTAAAAGTCTAACTAGAGTTTTTCAAGGGAAACTAGTAGTTGGGAGTAAATGGCCATAACTTTGGCTAGGAAAGTCCTTTTTGGACGAATTTGTTTTTTGATTTTGGGTATCTTCAACCTTATGAATCCATTGGCATAGGTTTCACAGCCATCTGAGGTCATTTGCAAGTGGTTTTGCTTCGTGGAAGTTCCAGGAGCCACTGGGACCATATCAGTTTGGGCGCTGCATTGGGATGTGTGCAGCCATTGAATGTGGAACGAAGGTCATTCCTGAAGGATTTCAGTGTTCTGAATCTATTTCTACAGCTTTTTTTTCCTGTTGAGACATTCTTCTCACTGTTTAGCTTCAGGGAAGCTTTTAGGACCACTAGGTCCATTTCAGTGATTGAGTTGTGCTCGGCTAGGTTCATCTGTTTGAGGTGAAACAAAAGCCTATTTCTGCTGTAAGGAACTTTCTGAATCCACTGAAGCTGTTTTCATAATCATTTGGAGACTTCTAAAGGCCGAGATGTTGAAGAGAAGTTTCAGGCAGCCCAGAGCCATCCATGGGAGAAGGCCTAGATTGGGGATGCAGTGCTCATTTTGAGCAAATGAACAGTAATTTGTTTATGTCAGATATGTGCTGGAGACAGTAGTAGAGGTTTCAGAGACATTTGAAGTATTCTGAAGGAGTTTGTGCCATTAAGAAGCTCAGGGAAGCTTAGTGCACCTACTGAAGGAATCAAGTCCAAGGGAGCTTAGATCTGTCTGCACAAAGTGGACAGCCATGACAGGGATGTATATGGTTTTTCTAAACCCATAGGTTCAGTCAATAACCTTTTGGAGTTGAGTGTGGAACTTGTAAAAGAATTAAAGCCATAATCCCAAAGAGCCAAGTCTAGCTGACTATAGCTCACAGGAGATGTAGCCCACGAGATTGGGGTGAACTCCTTATTAAATTTGATGTTATGTGTATGGTTTATTTGCTGCCTTATATGTCTGATATATATGTCTAATATCAGTTGAAACAAATCATGTTAAAACACATAAACAAAAGAAAAGACATACACCTCTTAAACATGTATGTTTACTGAATTGAATACCTTGCTAAGAATTTACAAGTAGTTTCAAATTCAGATCACCCGGCCTCAAGGGGAGCATGAAGTAGAATGTGCATAACTTCAGGGGAGCTCCTCCAAGAATTTGAGAGCCTCATCAATAACTGGTGTAAGTTTTTATTGTCTCAAATTTTCCCTATGTTTTTCAAATGGAATTAAAATGAGGTGAGTCCATCCACTAAATTCAAGTTTTTCTGCAAGAACCAAGGTTGAATCCTTTGTGTACCTGCAATTAAAATGAACAAGTTAGCATATACAGTAATTTTGTTAAATTCAGAAAGAAAGCACATTGAAATAATGCAACCAATGGGCATATGTTTGGATATACATCTAATCAAATCAAGCTCTGATGACCAACGAAAAAAAAAAAAGTCAAAAAAGGTGGGGGGGCATTATTTTGTTACAGGACCCTCTTTCATGCAGAAGTCGAGATATTGATGATCAGGAATAATGAAACTCTGTGTTCATTGTGTGATGTATGAAGCAATTTAATTATCATTCAAGAAGAAAAGGAAGTGTGAAATGTGTATTAGATGGACAAAATGCAAATGACATAAGTATTTTTCAAACTGCAATGCCCATGGAATGAAGAATTCGAAGTGGTTGTTTTGGAAACACTCGTGTGTATGATGCTACAAATGGTTGAGTTAATAGTACTGATCCATAATGTTTGACTTAGTTTCCAGATTCATAAATATTGATATGTGAAATCAAGCTTTGTTGATCTGGTTTTCAGTGGTTAAAAGATTCGGTCCAAAGGTATGTAGGTGGTTAATTTTTGGCATCAATGTGAATGCTTGATTTTCTTGTTGTGAAGATAGTGGCAGTTTAATGACTTGTTATGGGTGAATAGTGTCAAATTGGTTTATATCTGATGAGAATACACTCATTGTTCAAAAATGTTTTAATCCTTGGCACCATATTGGTCAAGTGCGTAATAGAGGATTGTGATCATTGAAGTTGTTGATCTAGTCATCAGTAGTATATACTATAAATAAATTTAGTATTCATGTCAGTCGTGATAAAGGATTATTTTGTCCAACGTGAATAATTTAAACATATTTTTGTCTTTATTATGGAATGCATTAATGTTTGATTAGAAGAAGAGTATGCTGAGAGGTGCTTTTGATCTAGAAAAACGTTTTGCAAAGCCAGTAACAATCAGTGTGATGAAATAATCTGGATTTCGATAAATAACGTCCATGAGGCTAAAGATAGTTTATGGGACAAATTGCTTCTTTATCTAATTGATGTATTCGGCCATTTTTTGTGTAGCTTCAAAATAAATGCTCCAAGCTTCTTGACAAACCCCTCACTAAATAAATGATCCCAAGAGCTAGCTGCCAGCATATCTGATAACTTTCCCTGTTGTCTTTGAAGGCCTCACATTCTAAAATGAAATGTTTTTCTGTTTCCACTTTTCCGGAAAAACAAAAAATGCATATTCTTTCCTCCCACACTTCCTTTGGCCTTTTCTGGCGCCTATTTCACAACAGAGTTAATGGGAATTAATCCTTAACTAAGCAATAAGAATTTTGGCTCACTTCCTTTGGCCTTTTCCAGCGCCTATTTCACAATGGAGTTAATGGGAATTAGTCCTTAACTGAACAATAAGAATTTTGGCTCTCCAAGAGCTATTGGCCTCTATATATGCGTTTGGTTGATGACTATGAGTGGGATTAAACACTTCAATATAGTAATTTTTATTTCTTCCTAGCTCCTTATCCGAAGTATGCTTGTGGAACTTTTCCATAACAAAAGCTTTTATCTCTTTGTTGTTTATGGGACACGCGTTCAACAAAATACCCCATTTACTAAACCATTTGTTATTTTGCTACATCCAATTTTTTTTTTGCTCTTGCACAATCTATCATTAAAGACAACCTTCGGCCATCTACCCTTTTCCATTTGCTTAAAAAAAAAATTAAATACCTTCTGACTCACACCATAGCAATTGATTCAATAGGAGCAGTCCCTATTTCACTTAACAAGATATCATAAGGCACTGCACTTTTAATCTTAAATTTGTTTGTAATCAAAAGTTTCTTAATTTTCTCAATTTGTCTCCACTGCATGTCGGATGTACTGTGGCTCATAGTTCACAACCATAGAGAATCACTAGAAAGCCCAAAAAGAGTTTGACTAGTTTTCTAGTTCCATAACTCTGCCTCTCTACACCTATTTTGAAAAGCATAAAATGTTTTCCAACCCCAAAGTTCTTTTCTTTCTACAACCATTCCAGCTTAGGTTTTTGTTAAAATCAATTCTGAGATATTTGTAATCCGTAACTTCTTCGAAAATGTTTTCTTTGAAGTAGAACAGTAGAACTTATGCTGATTATGTTGAAGTCATGCATAGAAATATCATCGTTTCTAGTAAAACACTCCCACTCCTGTCTCTGCTTCAAAAACCTAACATTGTGGTTGTTTCTGATACAACACTCTCATGTCTCATGTATGCTTCAAACACAAATCATATCAATGCAAGAATAACTTTTGAAGATGGCGCATAACTAAAATATAATAAAAAGTCGTGAAGTTGTATATTCTTGGAGCAATATTATTAGAAGGGACAATGCATGCACAAGACATTTAGATCTTGAGAAATGCACATAGTAAAGTGGTTGTTATCGCGACTGGTAATTTCACCTCTCACCAGAGCTGGGTCGTACGCTCTACTGTTATTCATCACAAAATTCCCATATTAAAATCCAAACCATCAATTGGGTTTAGTGCATCTCCCACGACCAACAACAGGAACAGATTGGGTGTGACATTCGCTTCAACTTGTTTCGAGCCAAATCCAGAACTAGTAGCAATGGTTTTGCAAAAGTCAGAGGAGTGGCAAGCTATTCTAGCTATAGAACAATTTTGAATATTGAGGAAAAAAGGCACTGAGCTTCCCGGCCCTGGAGAATACAACAAATGTTTTGAAAATAGAATATACATTTGTGCTGGTTGTGGCATGCCATTGTACAAATCTACAACCAAATTTGATTCAGACTGTAGGTGGTCTGCATTTTATGAGGTCTTCCTGGAGCTATAAATCGAACTCCTGATCCAGATGGGCGTCGTAATGAGATAACCTATAATTGGCCTTACATTTATTTATTAGATGACTCGCATATTAACTTAGTTATGAGTGGATGAGCTCTGTGTTGATATTTAATTTGGTTTTGCACTATATTGATACATTTATGCATAAGTCTGGATTGAGCTTTGTTCTGCCCCTGCGTTGATGTGATGCCTCAGGGATTTGTATTAAATTTAAGGATAGAGATTGTTGATACATGGTATGCATCAATGGACAAAGTCTGGTACTCTCTCATATTCTTTTGCAGGGTGTGACAATGATTTTACAAATTTGTAATTTGGGCTGGGAGTTTGAATTGAAACTGTCTTCACTCTAGATAAAAGTGCGCATATATCTTTAAAGGGATTAATATAAATATGACCGAATGTTGAAAGGGTTCTAGAATTTTTTTTTAATGTTATATATATTGAATTTGCATGAACAACATAAAGTTGTAACACAACTATTCCTATTATTGATTCAATCAGAGAAGTGACCTAGAGAATTATATGTCTAATGTATACAACTAAGCATACAACGTTGGTATTTTTGCCATGAACTGCGAGGATAATCAAAGATATAGTGTGTTGTGTACATGTTTTCTAGGTTACACAACCAAGGAGTGTGAATTTGTCTCGGTTCAATGATTTGATGTTGTTGTGGCATTGTTCTGGGCAAGAAATTAAGCGTTTTCAAAAACACCAAGCTTAGAATCAAACCAGGTCCACTTATCCATGCAAATACAACAATTACATTTTAGGCACCTTCAAATAGACCATCTACCTAGACTTTGCCTCTCTCACTGGGAAATTTGAGTAATCAAGCTTTTGCAAATGAGTAAGTGTGTTGACAATGCATGCACGTTTTCCTGTAGCAGAATAGAACATTCAAATCTCGAGATACGTTTGAGAAATGCACACAACAAAAGTAAATCTCGATGAAAGACAATGTAATTAAGGTGGTTTTTAAATTAGGAGTCTCATACGTCACTTGTAGCATATTGTGCACTTTATAAGGTCTCCCATACGTCTTTGTAGCAGAGATCATGGATAAAGAGTGCGCATGGAACAAAAATACATGGTTTGGTGTAACAAAATACAGATTTGGTCGAAGGATGTAATTGACAAGTCTATTTCTTTGGTCATGGATTATTCATGAGTTGTGGACAGAAAATGAAGATAGTTGTATTGGATTGATTTAAAGGAGTATCAGGATAATTGATTTGCACCCATTATCACTATCACCTGTTTGATATGGCTCTTGGGAAATATGGCTACAAGGAAAAATGTTCATCTCTTATTTTTCATCAGTGGCAATGGTGGTTTTTGTAAGATTCTGCATATCTGTGGTGTCAACACAGAGAACGAGCTCATTTCCAAGGAGGTCGTGAAGAAAATCATGGAAAAATGGACATCAGCGAGGACGATTTCTTCTTGGCAGGTAACAAAGTGCGGTCTTGAGAACCAAGGCAAAGATGTGAAGTATGAAGCTCCTGTAAGAAATACAATATATGCATGCAATTTGATAGAGGTGAAAAGCGGTGGATAAAGTGTGCATTGAAGTGACAAATCGATAGGTCTCAGTCAGAGTTTGTGACTTGTTCAAATGGATAGAACATGGAATCCTCGAATCAATGTTGGTTGCATTAAGGCCCGGTAGCTGATCAAAGTCCACATGCCACTATTGCTTGCATGTTGTTGGAGCTTGTGCAAATTGACAGGGTGTTTGAATGCTTGTTAGATAAGAGTTGCAATGATGTAGTGGCTAGCGATATGGTTATATATTGTTGAGGATTTTATGCATTGGGATGCATAGTATGACTAATATTTGTTCTTGTATGGTCATATTTGTTGAATGGTTGTCCAATTTGGAGAGTGAATTTTTCCTACTAGTTTGAGTGTATAAAAAAGAGACCCGCATTGTCATATTTTTGATTTAACAATTTGTATAGTTTTTGCATTTACATATTGTAGTTTGTTGAGTGAGAGGATTAGAGGTGTTGAGTGCTGGTAGTTGTTATATATTGCGTGTATTTCCATGACTGATGTATCTGTCATGTGAGCTGAGCTTTTCTTGTTGTATTGGAAATTGTAGTAGTGTTGAGAGGTGTTGAGTCAATGTGATTAACATGATTGATTTTGTAGGTATTTATTTTGTTTGGCTTTCAACCTATGTATAATTATGGCAATGCATGTTGATGATATAACATTATTTTGCTAATTTTATGAGGAGAATGTTTCCAATCATTCTTAATGGTGTAAAGTGGACTTATTGTAATCCTCATGTTTGTTCATGACATTTTCACAAGAAGGCAATGTGCCAAACAAAGTGTAGTTTGAGAATCCATAGGTTGAAGGATGTTTTGGCTAGTTATTGTCATGAAAAAATTCATGTGTTCATGGAGTTCATACCTCACCCATTTGTAGGCTTGTATATCAGTGTCATAATCTAGTATTTTCATGATGAAGTCATGTAAGACGTGTGAATTGTGTTGGTAATTGTGATTCAACCATGTAAGCACACATTAGTGCATATCAGTCCATCGAGTCTTTGATCTCAATTGATTTCTTCAGCCATGTAAGATATCTATAAGTCCATGTAATTTGTGGTCAAATCCTTGGTCAAGAGTCAGCCCTTCAATCTGTGAGGTGGAACTTTTAGCAAGAAAGTTTTGTTTGTAGGTTGATGATAAATATGATGCTCATGGGGTGCTTGTCTCTAGCACATTGGTTGATCAGTTATGATATGTTGCTACTTGAGGAGAGATGTTATGGTCATGATTGTTGCTATGTATGTGATGATACAATGCTTTGGTGAAGGCATAATGATTGATGATGATAATGTTGTTGTTCATTAATATTAGGAGAGAGTACTCATGCTCATGATATATTGATGTTGATGTTTATCATATGTTGTTGTTTTTTTTATTGGAGAGTGATGTTGATAAAGATGAAGTTGTTAATTGAATTTGGTGCTACTATGGTGCATCTATTTGTCTTTGTTGAGTTGAGATTGTTGTTTCTACTTCAAGAGAGAGAGAATTTGATAGATTCGTGTTGTTACTACTTTTTGTCATGAAGAGTGAGATAGATTGTTGCTTGTTGATTTAGCTAGTGTCAAAGGGGATTTATTGATGAGTTTAACCGTTTCCTATTGATGTTAAAGGGGGAGTGCTTGCGGAGATCAGTTTAAGAGGTCAGTATCAGTTGGATGGTTCAGTTGGGTTGCCATTAATGCCAAAGGGGTAGATTTTTGACATTGATGATGTGTTGCAGTGTTGATGGTTGGCATTGATGTCAACATGGGCATGAGTTGCAGATGATTGTTTATGCTTACACCTATTTGAAATAGGTATCGGTCATGTTGGTTGCAAGTGTTGTGGGTATTTGGTTGTGTATGGATGTTATGGTGGATAAGTGATTGTGTAGGGTGTTTGGCTATGATTGGTTGCATATGTTTATGCAATTATTAAATTGGTTGCATGTGGTTGGATAACTTTACCAAGGATGTTTCCCATGGTGTTCGATGTGATAGCTTAATGGTTTACAATGGTATTTGTCTTTGACATTGAGCATGAGTAAAAATTACCTTCGTATCTGCACATGGTTTTTGTTCAAGGTGGATGAGGAAAGTTTGCTCTATATATGTGTATGGATATTGAGTTGATTTATAAGAATGTATGGAGAGAGTGTATGTGAGAGAGAATGCTACAATTTTTATAAAACCAAAATAGATATTTGTAGCAGAGTTCAATAGTGCATTCACCTTTTTATATTTTCAGATTAGATAAGAGAGAGGTTTTTGGGCTGCTCATGTAGAGATGTTTTGAGAACCCATTTTGAAACATTATGAAACGTGGTTCACATGGAGGTGTTGAAGGCATTGAGGCTTCATAGTAAATAATGCATAGATAAGGTGGGTGCCTTCTAACTAGAAATTCAATACAAGAAGTAGTTTTCTCCAGAGTCCATTAGAGTTAGACGAGGCTCATTGGTTGTGGTAGCTTCCAACGAACAGGTGTTCATAGAGTCATTAGAGAAGAGTCTTTGTAACTGGTGTTGCTAACAGACGATTATAGTAGTCGAGTCTTCCAACTAGTGGGTGCTAGCTCTTCCATGCACAATTTTTTTCAGCCATTAATAGAATATTTGAGCAGTAGTAGCAACGGGTGGTTTTTTTTCCCTGGAGGTGGTTTTCCACCAAAACACTTGTGTCCTTTTCTATGCATGTTTTAATGTTGTTCATGGTGTTTCTATACATTGTTTTATGTTGGTTTCATATGTTAGTTGATGGGTTACTGATTCTTATCTGTTTTGGTAAAAATAAATAAAACTTAATAAATCCTAGCACTACTGATTCACCCCTCTCTTATTAGTGAGCCCATTTACAACAATTAAATGTCACTTTCCTCATTGTACCTTTCCCCAAAATTTTCTCCCCTTCAAATTTGTTGATGGAATTGACATCCCAAATTTGATCCACATTAATACTTGCAACGAATTTAGGAATGTATTGAGTAATATAAACCATGGTTTGATATACCATATATCCCTCTACCATAGAACCCTCAGGACATGCTCTTTCTCTAACCAAATCCTTCGATGATTTCAACTACCTCTCAACCATCCACATTGACCTTGTGTATACAAGTCCACACTTTTCAATCTCCTCATCTAGGTGTATGAGGTAGTTTTCTTGTGCATTGAAAATGTCAGAGGTAGACAATTTTGCATTTCACACATTAGATGAGGAATTTGTCTCCTCCAATACTTTATTTCTTCTTTATTGATTTCGTTAGATAACAACCATCTATAATTAATGCAAGAAAATCATAGGTTTCAACAAAAAAGAATATATAAGTACATTACAAGTAAAACACATGCATTCAAATATAAGTTTTGTGACAAATTGAACAAATTACACTTTGCATATAATTCCCCACTTACCTCATGTATTTTCCAAGTTTATATATAACTTGCTTGACATTGTTGTCAAATTTGTTTGAGAGAGATAGAGGTAGAACATATTGTAACAGAAAAAGAATTGTTATTTATTCCTAAATTAGTAGAAAAAAAACACTAACAAGATGTTTCACTAATATATAAATATATACACCAAAAAAATTACCTTAATCAAGGTATGCCAATTATGAGTTTTTACCCCACCTAATTCACCTTTATTTGTTAGGATATTCTTTATGTTTGAAGAAAATCCAGTAGGATTTTTTTTTTTTTCAATGACCTCTGTTACATTCTTGCTTTGCTTCTTTGCCAATAACCATGGAAGGGTGCTTATATTTTGGTCTCCATCGCTATTTGATTGAATCACACTTTGAATTGCATGTTTGACCTCCTTAATGTCATTACAAATCTTGGCATTTTTGTTTTCACTCCTTCCATTTAAGATTTGCCATAATGTTTATGTTACATTCTTCTCGATGTGCATTGTATCAAACAAATGACCAGTTTCTAGGTTGTCATAGCAAGGGAGCCTATCGAATTATACGAGATAACTTTTCATTTCTCGTGTAAGTGCCCCATTATTAATGTCTTCATAACGAACTTCAAGGTGAAGCATAATTAAAGATATTACAACAATGTTAGTCAATTAGTATAGTCAACAAAATGCAATAAAAATATAAAATATTCCAAACATTTCACGTATGTCACATAGACGATTTTTCAATCCATATCTTGACAATTAATTCTACTATATTTCAATTTCCAGACACGAGGTCTCATTCTCTATGGTCTAAATCCAATCTCTTATTTCCCATTGAATAGATGTTTTCTGGTACTTCGATATCTATGGTTCTTAGACAGGAAGTGCCTATACTCATTAAACACCTCCTTTCCTAAACTTCTTGAACGATGAGATTTCATCTTAGAACCACAAACTAGACATGCAAATTTACCCTTTATTTAAAGACCTACAAGAGATGGATTGCATTACATACCAATTATTTGATGTTATTTAAAAAGGATGCATGAGATGAACTTTGTAAAATTAAACATTATTAAAGTGCAACCTAACGTTATAACATACCATAGGAATGTGTTATCCTTAGGGCATTGTAAATTTTCCATACAAGCATTGCATGGAATTCAATTTCCCTTTGTACACCTACTAGTCTATAGATATCATGTATAGTGATGCCCTTCCATAACTCTAGTAACTCTTCAATAAGAGGCTTGATATATACATTCATATCTTTGATTTGGTATTTTGCTAATTGATTGAATATATAATATATATATATAAGACATAAGAAACAAACAACACAAATAAGATGCTACATTGTTGAAAAAAAATATTCTAAATAAAAACCTAGAACAATCATTGCCAACATTATGTTCTCCCTCTTACTTACATCCATGGATGAATGTTATTGTTGATAACAAAAACAAGCCACCCCGAGTAAGTAGATGTGATCTCAAAATGGATTAACACCATCAAATTCCAATGAAAACCTACAATTACAAGGTTCATCTTTAAAATGTGACAATATTTCCTTTATCTTCTTAAATGAAGGTCCATCTACAAACATTTGAAGAACACCATATTTACTTTTTTTCTTTGCATGTTAATCCATAAACTATGTTATGCTTTTTCACCTAAACAATCGTCACAAACATGGAATTATAGGAATATCATGAAGAAACTTGCAAGGCACATTTTTTGTTGCTTGATCAGTTCGATATCTACTAATTTGACATTTCAAGCGTTCTTCTTTCAACGCATGTTCTCCAAAATACAAAATTTGATCATCATGACATGCATGAATAGATTGATACTCCATTCCAATATATTTCATAATGACATGTAAATCTCGGTATGTGTGAGGTAAAACATTTGACAATGGTAGCAAAAGTTCACCTAAAAATCTACAACATAATTAAAAAATCAGTACAACTTGAAGTAAAGAATATCAATCATACATATTGCATCCAAATTTTACAAATGATCAACTAACAATAAAATAGAGGAAAAAAGAAAAAAGTTATCAACATTTACTAAATGCCACAAAATATATTACATACTTTAGTAGATGTGTGACACAAGCATCTGATAAACCATTCATAACCTTTAATTTCTCCAACAACAATATAGCATACAGAAGACTTATTTTGGAGCCTTAATAAGAAGGTTTTGTTGCCTTCTCAATTACAGGTCTATCAAAAACACCATCTAGTTGGTCATCATCGCCATCCACTCTAACATTATTAAATGTCCTCTAGATCAATATATGTGTCCCATCTTCTTCAAATGTGTTATTAGCATCGTCATCTTCTTCCATAAGATCATGAAACCGATTTTAAATATTCGCTCCATGTTCCTAATAGGCACTTATACAACGGTTGCATCATCCTAATCCATGACCAGTGACCTAGCCTGGTGTTGTTTCTTTATAATTACAAAGAATCAAGTAATATCAGTGTATATAACAAACATTAAAATGATACAAATGTTTAAAAATATAATATTCCCCAATGGGGGTGATAACCGATGGCGATGACAGCATGGAGGGGGCCTTGTCACTCTCGCCCATGCAACATAGGTAATGCATAGGAGTGTCATGTATTCCTCACACTACAAGTGTTCATAAAAGTCTCTAGAGAAGGTGAGGGACATATATGGTTCATCAAGATCTTTAGATTGTTGTTGGATGCATGAGGTTATGGGAGTAAAGGTGGTGGAAGGAAGTTGTTGTATGGACTTGTAGGGTTACATCTGGTGCCCTTCAAGTTGTGTCGAATTGGGAAGGAGCTTGAGCCAACTCTGACGTTGTTGCCAACTCCAGTGTGGTGATTTAAAGAAAGTGCATTTGGGATCTAGGTTTGAGGTGGCCTCCACAGTCAAACTGTTGTGTCTCCATGGTCTGGTCAGAGTGATAAAGGAAAGGTTAGGAAGAAAGGGAAAATATGCTCGGGAACATACTAGGCTCTTGTCTTCTAGTAATTTCCTTAGACCCGGTGTCAAGTTCGGTTCATGTTTTTTCTTTCTTTTGTCATGCATACATTTCAGTTGGGTATTTAGGTCTATTGTGGGTCTTCACAATCGATTTTTTTGATAGGAATTGGGGGGTTTTAATGGTAAGAGGGAAGGAACCCCTCTTCTCTCTGGTGTTTTAGATTCTAGAAAGGAAATTTGGGTTGTGGGTGTGCCTCTTTGGGTGGTGTTTAAATTAGCATCTTACTTAGTTTTTTGAAGGGCTTTTTCAAGTAGGTAGAGACCTTATTTGAATTGTGACCTTTTCTATATTTTGGCTATAACTCATGTTGGATATTGGTTGTTTATTTTAAATATTTTATGTTGTTATACACCCATTAGTTAGTTATGGAAAATGATGGAGCTTTGGGAAGTGGAGTGAAGGCATTTCTTCCTGTACGAGCTACTTCATATGTGGCTCTTTATTCCCTGGATTTTAGGTACTCGGTTGTGGAGGGTGGAAATCAATGTGGTGAATTTTGTGTTTAGAGAGTGTGAGGTTCATCATAGGGAAAATATTTCGTTGTTTGTCATGGGAAGGAAATTAAGAGGCACTAGGTTTTACTATTATTTACACTTCCCTTAGCGCACTGGGGTTGAGGCAACTGAGGGGGTTCAAAGAGGTTGGAATTCTCTATAAAGTACCCTTAATTATTAGAGAAAAATTACTTGTTTGGGCCCCATTCAGAGCCAATGTGGTCGATTCCATCAGGGTTTAGGGTCATGGGACTGTGAGGCATAACCTATTTTTTAAGATCATGACTTGGGGGAAGAATTACACTCACAACCAACTCAATCTCCTAGTAGAATTAAATTTCCCCCTCCCTTTGATTCTTTGGATGACTGTCTTCAACAAATCACATTGCCTATAGAACAAATTGGTCGCAATAGGCATGAGGATAGGAATGTGGTCATTGGTTTCATGAATGACCTTCAACGAAACAAATGGCACATGATGGATCAGTTGGATTCTCTTTGACACGACCAAAAAGGGATTCATGAGAGGATGGAGTGACTAGAAGGAATATTAGAGCAAATGGAAGGTCATTTTCATTGTGCTCTGAGTCCACCTATGCCACTAGGTTAAAAACTGGACAACCCATCTCCAGTGCATTCTCTAGATCGAGGATGAACGTTGCTTAATGCGTCCTAATTCTTGGTGTTTTTTGGTCTCACTAGGCTATCTATATGTGGTTCTCTAGATTTCTTCCTTTGTTTACCCCGTGGTTTTGTTATTATCATCTAGCCAACAATTCTGGTAGGATTGAGGACGGATTTTTTTACATTCAATTCTTCATGTTTTATCTTTGATTTGAACTAATGGAAAATTTTGACTTACAAAAAAAAATATAGGAAAACAAAGATAACGACAAAGACGGTTTAGGTTAGAGTGAGAAACAAAGACAACAAATCAATGATGAAGCTTTTTCAATTTATCAATATGTTTATGATCATGTTGAAAAAATATAGGGAAATTGTTATTGCTTTTGACATGTAGAAAGAGAAACACTTTGTGAGATATAGTGACTGACAACCGGCAAAAAGAACCCATTCTTATTTCGCTCTCATAATTATGTCATATTTTTTATTGATTTCACTTGGAGACCACAAGTTTAGTTTGGATGGAAACTTTCCCTAGCCCAACTAATTAGAGACCATGGTTTAATTTAAAAGGGGTTCATAGTTAAGGGATTAGGGTTAACGCATTAGGGGTTAAAAAGTTATTGGTCATATAAGCATTAGGGGTACTTAGGAGTTGGTAGTCTAGATGGAGCAATCAACTTAGGTGAGAGCGAGAAACAAAAACAAAAAATCAATAATGAAGATTGTGAAATTTATCAAGATGTGTTGAAGTTTGTAGCTATGGTTGGTCTTCATATTAATATATTTATCATTTATGTACTTGTAAAGCATTATATTCATGCTTATTTGTAAAATATTTTTTATTTATTTATAAAAAGTAAAATTTAAATTTTATTTGGAGCCCCAAGTCTCCAATTCAACCCTTTATTCTACAAGTCAGCTTAGTTATTGTTGACACCCATTCAACCCATGGATTCATTATATATTGAATTCATTTTTCCTCCTCTCCGAGGATAACTAGATATGAGTGTCTAGAAAGAATATATATAGTCATACGAAGCAAGTCAAGGAGCGGATCAAGGATATTGAAGGCAAGTAGAAGGGTTGAAATTTTCTATTACATATCTCTTGGAATGGTCGAGCTTTTCTATAGTATTTCTATGTGAAAATAAGTTGAACTTCTATGGCTCAAGGAGGCCTAATTGACTCTATAAAAGATGTTTTGTCTCTTATTTTTTCTCTATGCTAAGAGGCTCAATTTATGAAGAACCGAGAGGCCAAAGTTCTCTATGTATCCATGTGCTAGAATGCCAAAAGTAGTGTGATATAATTTTGTGAGATAAGTCCAAGATCTCGTGCTTTGTATCCTGAGGCATAGGGCTGAAATTTTGTGATTCATATCTATGGAATAGGGTTGAAGATCTGTGGTACATATCTTTGCTAAAGGGGTTGAATTTCAATTGGTTATCTATCTGCAATAAGGGAAACACCTTCTATCTCTGTGGTTGCAATCAAGGTTGAATTGGAAACTTAGTGGATGCTCTTGCAAGTTAGTTTATCCATAGCTTTGAATTTGATATCTCGTGTTAAATTTGATTCACTAAGGAAAGGGTTGTTGGTTTTATACGCTTAGTGGATTTTCCCATTGTAAAATTTGTCTTGTTCTTGTGCATTATGATCTCTTCTTTCCTTCTATTGTTAATGGTTGAATTTTTTAAGTATAATTGATTGATGAAGAAGTTGTAAATGCTAAAAGAAGACATATAATAATTAGAAGTAATTATCAGTGTTCAGAAATAAGTATTAGTCTACATTGTACTTGAAAAATGAACATGGTATAAGAGCATTGGTGAAGAAAGAAATTTGAAGATCACACCTTGTTGAATCTCTCTCTCTCTCAAGGAAGGAAACAAACTTGAACGAGCATCGAACTTCAAATAATGGAAGAAGAGGATTTATATTTTAATAGAAGAACATGGATTTTTGCAATATGTCCAAGGTAAAGTACCTCAACTAGATGATAATGATGTTGCAAGGAAAGCAAAGTTTAGAAAGGGTAAGATAAAGGCTCAAAGAATTCTATTTGAATCTCTAGAGGATCATTTAGTCCCATTTTTTTTAGAATTGGATACATCAAAGGAAGTCAATTATACTCTTATTAATTTGTACTCAATCAACAACATTTTCCAAAATATGTATTTAAGGAATCAACTCTATGATATTAAGATGTCAAAGTATGAACCTGTGGTCTCCTACCTCATGAAGATAGCTCACTTAATAGATCAACTCCAAATCATTGCTGAAGTCATTTCTCAATCTGAATTGATGACTACAGCAATCAATGAATTACCAAATCTATGGGATGCATTTTTTGTTAGGATATATGCTAAAAGGGATACTCCAAGCTTTGAAGAATTGCGGACCTCTTGAACTCAAGAGGACCTCTTGAACTCAAGAGGAATATAGGCTTATATCTAAAATAAAGATACAAAGTCATGATGAAGAAGAATCTCAAGCTCTTGTTGCAAAATCTAGAAGGAATAATGGAAAGAAGGAATTTGTTTCTCAAAATAAAAGTGCAGGTAGAAGACCCATCTTACAAAGAAAGAAATACTAATCAAGAGTCCAATGTTTTAGATGTTGAAAATTTGGACATTATAGAAATAATTGTCCTAAAGCATCAAATGATAAGAAAATGAATAAAAATGGTGATGATGATGAGAATCCTCATCAGAAGAAATCCAAGAATGATTCTTCAAATGCTTTAGTAGTCAGTGATAAGGACTTCTTTTACTAGAATTTCTAGGCTAGGAGCAAGAGGGAGTTGAAGGGGCCCCTCACATAAAATGAGAAGTCATATAGATCCCTTCTTGGAACTATTTAGTAAACCCTAGAAATTTAGAATTCCTGATAAGAAATCTCTAGGGCTTGTGGATAAAACCCTAGAGCTAGACCTAGTACAATATTTTTGCTTAAAGAATGAATGACTAGTGAAAGAACTGAATGACATAATTTGCAAGAAGATCAATAGGGAGGTGATATTTTTTTTCTCAAAAGATAAGTATCTTATATATTTCTTGTTTGATTATTACTATTATTGTCATTTTACTATTAGTTAGTCTCTTGTCTTTGAGTTCTTTTCTTGGTTGTAATTGTTCTTCCATGGCCTCCTAATGAGGATGGCCTCCTAAGAGGTCTTATCTCTTGGGTTTGTTCCATCTCAATAGGGGAAAGGAACCCAAACTAAATTCCTCGGTTCTATCCAGCCCAACCATTTACCAAAATTCCATTACGAAGCTTCTAGACCTGGAAGCTTCAACTCCATATTTAAAAAACTTGCCAAAAGAAGATCGACGTGAGTGATGAAGGGCTCACTTGTGCCATACAGTGCTAGGCCTAGTTTTAAACCCTAAAAATTGGTGCGAGGAAGGAATTGAGCACTAGCGTTGGTCTTGTAAACTGGGATAAAAGGAAGATTCTTGGGAAATTATGCAAAAGGGAAATTTTTTGCTCATGAAGAGGGAAATAAGGGAAGATTCCTCATGATGGGAAAGCATGTAAGGTTCAATATAGAGGTCCTCCAAGATCAAGGAATGGGGAGTACAGGGACAGTGACAAAATATTGTGTAACAGATGCCCCCTAAAGCGTGAAGGCCGAACTAGACGGGGGGTGAAATGCTTTACAAGTAAATGCATGGAACGGGAGACCATCGTCGGAGAACCTGCAAGAAAGCATAGATACATATACATCACTGAAATCTCTAATAAATGATACATGAATCATGGTATGGATGTAGCCACCCAGAGAATGATAATGTAAATGGATCCAAGGCATGGGCACAGCCATCCTGTAAGGAGGATCATATCGAAACAAAGGTATGGTCGCAACCATCCAATAATGAGAAGGATCACATACAACAACTCATGGTATGGGGGCAGCCATCCATCTGAAAGAGACATGTATATCAGCATGATCATGTCACATCACCTTGCAACTTGGACTTTTGTAATCTGAGCCCAGGGTCTTGCGCTCCAACATGACCCGATAAAAGTAAAAATTCTAACATGTGAATAACTGTGTTGGAGTCGAACATGATAGAAAGTCGCTTGATTACCAGTCAATGATCCAAACCGTTAACAAGTGCGAGAGAAACCACCAATAATGATAATGGCCCTCAAGGTACTAATAGCACAATCCACAAAATGTGAATAAAGGAACTAAAGTTGAACACCCGTGAAATCACCCGATCAAAATCCAATGATGTGAACTTGTCATCGAGTGCAAAGAACTTGCCATTAGGGCATGCAAGCTCTAAGGTACTGGAAGGGAGTCTATCGGACAACATCTTGGATAATGAGCTGAAGTTAATAGGAAGTGACCTTGTCAAAGAAGGGCCATGATGTATCCCATGTCATCAATGTGAGACAAAGGGATGTAATGATTTTGGATGATATAGAGAATCAGGAAGGAGTGTAACTACAGAAGGATAACTTTTGAACATATCTGTGACACGACTCCAGAGTTTGGCAACTTTTGGATCCATAGGATCAGAGATCATGATGACATGGCATAGATCAAATGGAAAGGCAAAAAAGGAATGGCCCAACCCAGGAAATTCAATGATGAAGTGAGGATTTCCCAACCCGACATGAAGCAGAAAGTGTCGTGTTCAAGAATGAGATGTCGACACAACTGATGGAATTTCCAATTCCCCCCACCATTTCTTGCAGGTACCCTAATTATTTTTATCATAAGCTTGAAGGGGATAGCATGTGCTTGCACTGTAAGTCCATACTTTGGATGAATCCAACCTAGTGAGATTAATGAGCCCTAGGAAGGAAAAGCTCATATCCGTCATGGTGATGAATCTCATGTCATTTAAGTTTAACGAGTCCAACAAAGGTGTAACTCGATATCTTTTTCATGTCTAGAAAGTTTGAAAAAGACATGGAAAAGAAAACTTCAAAAGGTCCCTTTTCATATATTTGTGTTTCTCAAGCTCAAAAAGGTAGAAAATAATACTTGAGAGAACCACTTGACCATGTCAGTCAAGGAGTACCTTTTTCGTAAATAGTTTATCCCAACCCAAAAAAAGTGGTAAACATATACTGGGTAAACGACATTTCACAACCTTTAACGAATTCAAAATGACAAGAGCTCAACAATATTTTCATGTTTAAAGAGCCGAAAAAGAGCTTGAAAGCGAACCCCCAGTTAGGGAAAAATACTAGGCGATATTTTCATTTCAGTTTTTACGAGTCGAGAAAAGATCTTAAAGATGACTCCATTACCATCATCAGTGATCTGTCACCTGCCGCTGCACAAGAGGTAAACGTATTATCCAATTTCTGAGGTAAAAATAGAGGAAAAATTCTTTTAAAACCCTAAAATATCATGAAAAATGAATAAGAAGAGGAAAAAGTAAATTATTTTTACCATTTTACCTTTTTACCTTGGTGGAGAAATTTTTACCAACTTGTGCCCTAGATTTTCAGGAGCAGATTACGGTAGATCCAGGAGGTCGATCAACAATCTGTCAATTGCAAGTAGGATTTGAGACCCTTAGCTTTATTTTTATGCTTGTTTATCTTGTTTTTAACCGTTTTTTTGGATTTCTGGAAGAGATCTTAGCAAAACAAATCGCCCTCGGTTGGCGTGAGATCCAAGCTCGGGATCGCACCGATTGAGGGTCATTAACACGATCAAGTGCGTTGTTGGCGCTACTGTTTTTAAAACAGTCACGCTGGTGCTGAGAGTAGAAAAAAATCAATTTGTTTCCCAATTTCTCTGCTTTGAATCCAAATTTATTCAGTCAAGGATGAATGTTGACTTGATTATATGGTTTTTGCAGGGAAAATACAGTGAAAAATGGTGGATTGGAAAGAATGTGAGCATGAGGCAATCAATTCACAGGCATTGGCAGACCAAAACTGTTTAAATTTCCTGAGGAACTATGGGCTCCTCAAATTCTTCCTCACACCGAGTCTTTGAGCTCAACCTGAGCTGCTGCAGTATTTGATTAGTCTTTTGGACATTAATCGAGAATTTTTTGTGATCCGAGATCAATAACTGGAATTAGAAACTTCAAACATCTATTTCATCATCGGACCATCCCGAAGAGGGGAACCAGTCAACCTATATGGGGCCAGGCCCATTGGGGCAAGCGTGAACATGTTGCTTGCAAAACACTACCCAGAAGCATTGAAATCAAAGAGTGGCAAGGTTGACATCATGAGTGTCAATGACCTTGTGCTAAAAGTGTTACTCTTGACCATAAACAGAGTGGTTGGGGCTCAGACATTGCATGAGTCCAATAAGTCCAAGTTTCAGTATGTTATAAACTATATGGCACCCACTATCTTCAATTGGGCGGAAGCCATGAAGGTAAACATGAAGCACCAGTTATCCAAAGCTAGAGAAGGAAACCTGAGGTAGTTTGGATATGGTTCCACTCTAGTGACATTATTTTTGGAGCGGATCCCACTATTTCACTATAAGCTTGTAGAGGTGAACCCCCCATTGCCACGAGACCCATGGATGGTCCATTGGAGTGAACTGAAGCCCAGAACCAGCAGGAACCAGCATATGTCATGCAAGCACGCCTTCTTTTTGTGGCTAAGGCGTCAATTGATTGTGGTCACGGATTGGCCTTATAGCGGTACAGACTTTCGCAGTGATCCTGATATGTTGCTCCCAAAGGGAGAAGATTATGATGATGGAGGTAAGCAAAACAATTTTTATTTTTTTATTTTTTATTTTTTTTTAAATATATGCATTCATGACAATTTGATTTTGTAAATGCAGATGTGGGACCAGAGTGACCAACCGGGATGTCCCCGATCGCCAAGTGCATTGCTCGACAGTTTGATATTGCTCCTTATCAAGAAGGAGTCGATAATGAGGAGGAGATCATATGGAATCTTGAGGGATTGACCAGGGGTATCCCAGAGTATGCCCGGGTGGGTGACATCCCACGCCAGTATCAGTGGCACACAGTGGGGGTGTCTGACCGGATCCATCATTTACTAACTCGAGTAGTACAAGCAGTAACGTGCTATCATGATCATTATGCTGAGTAGTCCATAGTCTAACATTTACATTTTTGAGGCCTGCGAGCCACGGATGTACTGAACACATATATTATTTTTTGGGGTTTTGATGTATGACACTCAAACATTATCGACATATATATATAGTAAATGTTTGTCTAACACATAATTAGCTAATGCATATGTCAATGTATTCATATGCCTAGGAATATGATGATATGTGATGTAATGAAAATTCCTTTCCAAAATACGAATACGTAAATACATTCTCAATATGTGAGGATTTTTGACAGAATAATGCCCATTGAGTTGAAGAAAAACAAGCTGTGAAGAGGTTATCAACCATTTCCCGAATGTCAAGAGCAAAGGCCTCTAACAAGAGTTCGATGATTGCACTATACTCAGTAATGTTATTAGTTGTTTGACCCAAATAAATAACTTGAAGATCAATCAACTCACCATTAGGGACGTATATATCCCATGCGGCAAAAGATAGATTTTTGGTATTACGGCAAGCACCATCAGCAAAACTGACATAAGGAGTCGCAAACATCTACAAAGCAGGTGAAGACATAATAAGAAGGAAAGATGCTTGAAAAAAACACACCAAACCAAACCAACTTGCACAAAAATGAATAACACACTTATGTACAAAAGTAGCCATGTGATATGACTCAGGCATAGTACGTTTTAACAGAGTCCATTTCTGAACTCGAGTAATCAATCAACAAAGAGGAAAACCAAAGTTTTACCATTGACATGACGAATAAGCATCGACTCAGCAACATAATAGAGTAGAATTCATATAAGGTTGATACCCCATGCCCCCTGGGCAAGGGAGGGTTACGAGTCAGAAGATGACAACCCCATTGCGACATTGGGCAATCAGTAAAAACTCGGGGAGGGAGAAAAAACTTGAACCTATGAGGAGGTAATGGTGCCTCCAGTTGAAAGATCTTGACAATATCAGGATAAACTAACATGTCAATAGGTAGCGGAGAAGAGAAATTCTCAAGACAAGTAGACATGACCGTTGGGCCAGGCAAGAATGAGGAATGATGATGAGTTTCATGCTAAGGTACTTCCTTTAGAGACATGACTTCCATAATACTCTCATCAGTAAGAAAGGTCTTTTTTAAGGGATCGGTAGAATCCAAAGCACCAAGCCACAAGGATTGAGAAGACGCGTCGAGAGATGTACTCGAAACAGAATGATCAGTAGGGACCGAAGCCAAAGCCAAAACAATCTCCACATAATTGATCTTGGCAAGGCACAACGGCATAATATCACCCCATGTACCAACAAGATCCAGCGAGGGAATGACTCAAGGATCAGACTTGACCGAGATCATGGTGATGGAGGCAACATGCGGAGGTGGGAGCAGAAATATACCCATCCAAGCGGGATCTTCAAAAAGTCCTACCCCCACACTCTCATAAGGAGAACTGATGTGCTTAACATAAGGAATAATGCCATACGAGGAGCAAGAAGTAAAGAAGGAAAGTTGATTGATCATGACAATCTTCCCTTGATGGGGAAAATGAATCATGAGGAAGAGAGAATAGGCTAGAGCATGTGTGGCATGGGCCCAACTTTGTTCGAGTAGAAGATTATAGTTTAGATTTGCGTCAACATTCTCTACTTCGATGTGAACTATCTTTCCCTTCAAAGTAATGGAAGGGTTAGGAAGGACACTGAATGGTCGTGAATCACGTCCATCAAAAGCTTCCAAAGTGTTAAGGGATTGGTTCAAGGTAGGAGAACCATTTTCCTTCCAACAAGCAACAGAAATGATGCAGGTAGAAGCACCTTCAACAATGATGGTCATATGAATTGTCTTCTCATTAATGATCCCCTGGATGAGAAAGGAAATCTGATGAGGTAAGCGTGGAATGTGGTTTTCCATATCAAAACAAATAACATTGGAGTCAGATGGATCAATACCTCCAATAGCCGACAGCAATTCTTTTCACTGATATAGATAGATTTGAAGGACCTCGAGAGCAAATACAGTCGATGGCACTTGAGCCAAATTCTTAACAATGTTATAATGTTAAGTGGCCCGAGCGTTTGGATTGTACGAGGACTTTTGTAGCACACCACGAGAGGGTGGTTGAATAGCGGAATATGGATTACGTCACTCTATATGGAGATGACAAGAGGAAGATGGGATATAGGAGGAAGGGGTGCATTCTTACTCTTTCCCAACTGTCAAGGTAGGTGTTTGATAATCTTTCGATCTGGTAGCCACATTTACCAGTGAACTCATCATAAACACTTGGGAACCTGAGGAAGTGGATGACTGAGGTTGGTCTACCACTTGGGTCTGCTAGGACAGAAAGGGCTCTTTTAGGATAGCGAGGGTCCCTTTGAGCAAACGACTAACTTCAGACCATCGAGGAAACTCTTTAGTATAATGATCCTCCTCACAGATGAGGCATGGATACTTGGGCATCCATTGAGAAGCATCACTAGTAGATGACTTAGGAGGGCCCTATTTTGGGGCATCATCTTTGGACTTGCCTTTGCCTTTCTTTTTACCTTTAGAGGATTTGTCCACTGTGGTCAACTGGATAGCGTGAACCTCCGAGGTTTTACCAGGACCAGGTGAATTTCGGGAGGAATCATTGGAAGTAGTGTTTGAGACCAACTTCTGCTTGGAATAAGACTTTGCAGGGATCTAGGACACTGAGCCAATTAGTCCATCAACAGAAGGTGCAGTCGAAGACTTCGATGTTTCCAAATCAAATGATGTTCTAGGCGCATTGGGTAACATATCATATAATGTGCCAGATTGCGAGTAGACGAGGTCTAGATACTAGGCATGTGCGATGGCTTGTTCTTAAATGACACATCCACCCATGGCTATGTCTTCAGCAATTTTGTTGACGAATGACTTGGTGAACCATTCGGTCAACAACTCATCAGAAATTTCAAACTTGATCAGGTGACATCGACTCCTCCATTCATGGATTTGATTGGAGATATGGTTCGCGGTGTCTTGCTTAAGGGACGTAAGCAGATGGGTGCTAATTTCATAGAAAATTGGCAGCTGAAAATGTGTAAGGAAAGCCATAGTGAGAGTGTTAAATTCATTATAGGTACCTCGAGGACATTCGATGTATCACTTGGTTGAAGCACCTGTTAGGCTTCACTGAAAAAGTCGAAGACGAATAGAATCATCAACATACGAATTAGAGGAGCACCAGAGGTGATATGTCATCACGTGGGGTTGTGTATCCTATTTCGCTTTTCCGTCAAACTTCGGACAATCGCTTAGAATCATGGATGGAATTGGAGGCCAGTATGGCGAATGAAGAATGGGATCATTCATGAGTCTAGAAACATCTGGCATCTCCAATGTGGCCAAGAAAGGCAATTAGGTATTAAAATGCATTTAGGGCCTATGAGAATGCGCGGATTGCAAATCCCATCCTTGTTGATAAGGATTTTGTCCCCATAGTGGAGGATTTTATCCATATGGCATTTGATTTTTCCCCCATTGTAGGTTACCTTGCCCGTAGGGAGGATTCTAACCTAGGTAGCCTTGATATGGTCTGGTCATAGGCTGTTGACAAGCAACATATGGGTTAAAAGGTTGTTGAGCCTGTTGGCCTTAGACAAACAGATCTTGCCCCTACTGCCCCTAGAGATAAGGGTTTTGAACCTGTTTCCCTTGGACATAAGGATTTTGCACCTGTTGCCCTTGGACATAAGGATTTTGAACATTTTGCCCTTGGACATAGGGAGTTTGAGCCTTCTTTTGCAGGACTTGACCTTGGCCTTGCAAAGGTTGACCCTATTGATATGAGCACAAGGTTTGTTGTTGCCCGGGTTTACTTTGTTACTCCACGGACTAGCCTTGCTGCTGTAAATGTTGTCCCTACAGCTGCAGAAGTTGACCTTGCGAAGGCATAGGTTGGGAAGCATGGTGAACAAACTGCACCTGTCGCTGCAAATTTTGTTGTGGCTCTTGGAAGGGTTGCCCATGCAGTTGTTGTAGTTGTTAAAGTTTTCCTTACTGATGCAGTGTCTGCCCTTGCTACAGCAAAGGTGGCCCTTGTAGCTGTGAAGGTTCCCTTTCTGCTAGAAGGGTTTCCCTTGTTGTGGCAAGGGTACTTGAAAAGTTCTTGGAGCAATACCTTTAAAATTCTCGAATTGGATCTGGCCATATCCACCAGGCATGGCAAATGGATCAGGTTGAACATAGGGTCCAACATGAGGGACGTAAGGTAGATTTACCATTGCTTGTGAACCATATGGAACATAAGGAGGCTGGAATGGACCGTGAACCACATACGACTACTGGTACTGGACGTTACTTGACCCAGATGGACCAACAAGGTTCAGTTGTTGGTATTGGACATTACTCGATCCAAAAGGACCAGCAAGGTTTGGAATAGCACCGGAACAGGGCTAGTTCATCCCAACAATAAGAGTTTGTTAGCCACTCATATTGGTTGCACCAGACATCATTGAAATATTCTGGTTCTGCCACCCAGGTGGTGGGATAGCCTTCCCACTTACTGGAGGGGATTCGAAACTGTTGGTTGAACTAAAAGAGTAACTTGAAACAAAAAAATGAGTGGATTCAGAATGGTGGGTTGTACCAGAACTGATGTGACTACAGAATGCACAATCGGTTGAGAGGTCGGGTTTTCAATGAATGGAACTAAGGTAGGCATTATGCCAGACAACCAGATAGGGTTGTCATACAACGACGAAGCACTAGGAGTGCCTGACACCAACTGAGCCAGAGAGGTATAGCCATGCGGTAATGAAGGCCCACTATGCTCGGGGTAAATGTTGGTCAGAATACTTCCCATGTAAGGGAAACCTTCAGGAGGGAATTGATATCCCTGTTCTTCAACAATGTGAGGAGTGTGTGTAGCAAAAACCTCCGAGTGACCCAGCGAGGAGACTGGAATATCACCTTCTGATTCCATGGGTGGAAACAAACGATGACAGAAAACCAAAGATGTTCAAGGGGATAATTCCAAAGGAATACCGGATTAATCGTACGGACTGTATGGATGTTGTGGTGATTTCACAACAGGATCGAACAAAGGATTCAGAGGGAAAACAACCAATCCTTGCTGACCTTGAGGGCCCAGCAAATTCTCGGGAGTCTGGATAGGATTATCCAGAGATTCCGGGCCAAATTCATAAGGTGACCTAGTATCTGATGGAGGAGGACGAGATGACAAAGGTAAAATACTCAGAACAAATCCAATTTCAACACCTTGATCCTTGAGTGACTACGGGAGTTCGGGAAGAGGCTCCTCAGATGATATTTCATATGGAGGAGTGGAAGAGGAACTGGGTGAGCCTGATGGTTCAGCCACGATGACTTTGTCTTAGATTACAAGAAGAGAGAGAGATTAATTTCATGGATTTTACAAAATGTATTAAAGGTACTCATGATGTAGTCCAAAATAAGACTATAAGGAATGTTATGTGATTGTGGGAAACAATTTTTTAAGGCGTTGAAACATACTAGTGCTTTTTTATGTTCTAATAGTCGAGGAAAAAGTAAAGATGACTTTATCTCTTTCTGTTTGAAACGAGCTCAAAAGGACAAGATCTCAGTGATATTTTAAATCTAGGGAGTCGAAAAGATAAAAATGACTACTCAAGATAATCTAGACAAAAAAATTACTAGGTAACCATGAACTGCAGAATACCTCTCAGCAAACCAAGAAGTACGGACAAGAAATATCCCTGAATGTTGTGATCGGTGTATCACGTTTACAAGGTGGCAGGCTCGGCTTCCTGTGGATAAAGGATTACAAACCTGGTGGGGTCTACCTTCATATAAGTGACAGTATGGGGAGCACAAGTCCATACTAGCATTGTCTAGTGCATAAGCGAACGACAGCTGCTAGATTTAAAGATGCCGAAACACATCTCTAGCTGAGACCTCTAAAATGTGAGCGTTAGGTTTCAAATGTGCCTTAGGTTAATTGAATACATTTTAAATTTTATCTTGAAATTGTCTTAGTTTTCAGGCCCTATCAATGTGACTCGAAAAAACTCCTATATGCAGCTAAATGAGACAAAACCCTTTCAATTCGATGAATGTTTACACTAATTAGAGTAGAGAAAAACAATCAATGCAAAAAACATGCAATTGAAAGCAAGATGACCTTTTCACTAATTTTCTTTTGAAAACAAAATAATGAAAGTTCTTTCCTCTTCCTACCTTTCCTATTAAATGCACTTCAAATAGTCCTTTCAACAGTAAAGAGAATTCATTTCTTTTTGAATGCAAATGATGATGCAACTCTAGTTTTCAATGATGCTAGCTAATGTAACATATTGATTCAGCAAACTAGAATGATATACTTTTTAATGGAATGACAAAATTAATTTTCACGCAAACATTTCAATGAAAAAATTTTAAACTAATCAACATCAATCAAATGCCAAGCACAAAGAGAGTGTTATCACAAAATCAGTACTGATGGCTGCTAATCAGTAAGACCCTATGTAACTATTTCAGACCAGACTCTTAGCTAAGGATTAGCCTCCCTAACCTGAGAGGGATCTCTCAAAATAAACTACTGATTTATCTTTAAACACAAAGAGAGCTAACTCTTGAAATGAAAACTTAATAAACATGCTGGTTGGACAGATAACATCACATTTCTTCCATTGGGCTCATGGAGTCAAACACCTTTTCAGTAAACTATCAACTACTCATTCATGGAAGTCAAGGCATGTAATGTTTAAACACTCAAAACATTTCTCAAAGAACCTCAACTCATAAGTATACACATGAAGTCTAAGCACTAGGTGAATTCAGAGTGATTGCATACCTATAGAGCTGTAAAAAACATTTCTCAAAGAACCCCAACTCATAAATATGCACAGGAAGTCTGAGCACTAGGTGAATTCAGAGTGATTGCATATCTATAGAGCTGTAAAACATGAAGGATAAAACAAAACCACATACATCTTGAGCATTTGAACAAAGTATGAATCTTAAGAAGAAAAAGTAGTCTTTATATTACTGTAAAAAGTCTTTTATACAGGCCAATACAAACTCTGTTTTGCATAAAAATCCAACCCTCATTACATCAGAGTTTCCTCTATATATAGGAAAACATTCTTAACTGCTTTGAGCTTCCTCCTCCAGCATGAGGGGAGCTCGATGACTGACATTAACTACCCTTATCTATCTTAACAGACTCATTAAATCTACTAAGCATTGAACTGTAATTACAAAAGAGTCCTAATCAAACTTAAACTCTAATTTTATTCTCCTCGTATCATGATTCCTTTCTAGATCTTCGACAGCTGTCTCCTTTAGTTCTGGCCGTGATAGCTGAGATAAGGATGCATGAAACCAGATTAGCCTTGGATGCTGAATGTGCTGATGGTTCATTGATCATAATAATAAACCCCTGTTTTCTTGGTCCTTGTTTCCCACCATCCTTCGAAAGTTAAGCAATGTGTTCCCAGCTCTTTAAATCGATGAGCATCACCATCTTCACCTTCTGATGGATCAATTAGCACTTGGGAAAACTGCTGCTCCCCAAGCACAACAAGAGCCTCGGTTCAGGAACCCTCAATTTAGAAGGCCTCAAAATCAGCAGAGGCCAAGAGACAATAGAAATCAGCAAGCAGATCCTCCAATGAGACCTCCCTTTCAACAAAACATGGTGGATGAAGAAGAAGGACCTGAAGAACATGAGGAATCTATTCATTGTCTTGGTGAAGAAGATTCAGAAATTTTCCTAACAAAGGAAGAACATGATGAGTCCAGTCAGCTAAAAGCCGAGGAGGAACCCTCAGACTTCTTAAAGGGTTATCAGCATGCCATATTTGAAATTCAGAAGCAGTACAATCTCAGAAACAGAGATGTTCCTATTACAGCAAATAAAGCTCAGCCCAAGAAGAATGTTTCAAAAGCAGTTGAAGATAAGAAGGAAAAGTCAAAGCAGATTGATGATAAAGGTGATCCTCTTCTTGCAAGAAGCGATAATTAGACCCCTGCTCCTCCTAAGGAAATTGAAAGGTCTACTTCTGTTTTCAATATAGAAAATGAGATGGCTAAAATCAAAATAGCAGTCCCATTCAATGAAATCCTAAAAGTAGACAAATATAGAAGTAAGATTGTGGAAATGCTTAATTCTCCACTAGGAGGGGTTGATATTTTAAATGTGCAAGAGGATAATCCTATTATATGTTTAGGTCCAAGACTTGAAGATGAACAAAATGATGAGTTTCCTCCTTTTTATATCAGCATTAACAAACATGAGATGACTCTTCATAATGCTATGCTGGATTCAGGAGCATCCCATAACCTCATGCCTAAGGTAATTATGGAAAGGTTGGAATTAGAAGTAACTAGACCATACAAGGACTTATTTTCTTTTGATTCAAAAAGAGTTCATTGTATTGGGCTGATAAAGGATGTGGTTGTGACACTCACACAAATCCCAGCAAAGACAACTATCATGGACATTGTTGTTGTAGATGTTCCACCTAAATTTGGGATGCTACTTTCAAGGTCGTGGGCTGCAAAGATCAAGGGTACCATTCAAATGGATCTAACATATGCTACCATTCCAGTGTTTGGTGAACAAAGAAGGCTATATCGTGAGACAAGGTTGGCATATATGGTAAGTAGCAAGGACAAGCCACAGAATTTTCCTATTTATTTTTTTGATACAGGCCTTGGATTAGCTATTCTTTTTAATGAATCAGTAGGAAAAGAATCTCAGGAAGAACATGCAGAAAATTAGTGTCCGAGGGAGCAGCAAAGTAATGAAAGAGACATCATTGGTTGCTGGTCTTTATACTTTGATGGAGCAACAGGAAAAGAAGGCGCAGGAGCTGGGATTTGGATCATGAGTCCAACTGAGGAAAGTAAGTTTCTGTCATACAAACTTAATTTTGATTGTACCAATAACATGGCAGAGTATGAGTCTCTGGTGTTAGGCTTAGAAACCTTGATAGAATTGAAGGCAAAAAACATTGTTGTTTATGGAGATTCTGAATTAATCATAAAACAAGTTCAAGGTGCCTATCAAACAAAGGATGCAAGGTTGAGAGCCTATAGAAATCTGGTGTTAGAATTGTTGGAAAAGTTTCAATCATATACCTTCAGTATAAGAACCAGAGATCAAAATTCTGTTGCAGATTCTGTTGCTGTGGCAGCCAGTTTATTTGTTATTCCTAAACAAGATTCTGATAGCTATGAAGTGAAGGTCCGCCATAGGCCATTCATCCCAGATAATATCCTAAACTGGCAGGTCTTTGAAGATGATCAGCAGGTAAGGAATTTCCTAGAGTTGAAAGAAGAGTTTGAGCATAGTCAAATTGATCAGCAGAATATGTTAGCAGAGACAAAGGAAAAGTCTGAGGTGTTGTAGCTGCAAAACAATCTAATTCCAAAGGGGCTTATTCCACTTGAGAAACTATTTGATCA